>QEPC01014636.1:1172259-1228523 GCA_003113815.1 Sphenodon punctatus
GACCGGCAGGACCTAATCTGGTCATGCCAAACCCCAAACAAGTGACGAACAGGGAAGGACCCCCAAACCTGAATAGCGAAGGGGAGGAACTTTCCTGACGTGTAACTGTTAGCCCCATGCTCTGGATAACTCATAAGGGAAACGGCATAAAAGGCCAGTCCCTAGACAGAGAAGTTGCCTTCACGGTCCTTGATTACCATCCCTCAGGGGAGCCAAAAAGCTTGGTGATCCACCCACTTTGGAACTCCTCTCTTTAGGGAGTTCTACAATGGCTTCTTGGGCCCCCGCCCTGCCCTCCTTCTGAAAGACCAGACCTAAGACCTCTGACACGTAAGAATACATGCTTTTATGTGTTTTATGTAGTTAGGAATAGGTGAAGGAGTACATGTTAGAGATGCAAATGCTTTAGTTATAATTGGTATGTTAAATTGTGTTGCTCACTGAATAAAAGATCTATTTGATTGCCAAAAGACTCATTCATTAGAATAAAGAGGAGTAATTCCCCACCCTCTCCTAATAGTAGTATTTTCACTTGGTCCCGATAGAAGTAAAGGGGAAATCTGTCTCACCAGGGTGCTAAAAGGCAGAGAACCCCCTTTATTTCTTTTCACTGCTAGAGGCAGCTGCTGCAGTGGGATGGTTGCCCAATGGACGACGAGTGGCCACGTGGATTGGGAACCCACTTGCGTCCACTGACCCAGCCTGCCTGATTAGCAGAATGGCACTGCGGCATGTTTTTAGATGCCTGGACATGTCGGATGTCCCTAGGTTGGTGAGCACCTGCCCTCGCTTCACCACTTTGCTGCACAAAGTGCACCGCACCTCCCGGGGATAATCCGCCTGAACCAACTTAAAATGCTCTCAGACCCATGATTTTTTAGTCCCTCCTGGCCCGCACCAGGTGACACACTTCTGGGAGGGGAAGGACATGGTGGCACTGGTGACACAGCTCGTTGAGGGACAGCCATCACCTCATTAGCACCAGATACAGAGACCTCCTCCACAGAAATCTCTGCATCGCTGTTCTCATCCACAAAGAGAGTGACGGAGGCTGTTGGACTCCCCATGCTGAGCAGCACTCTCCCCCTGCCCCCTATAGCTGCTGTTGCTGCTGCTGCCCGGGGATCGGACCCTGCCTCTAACCAGGTTCTCAACAATGAGGGAGTTGGGGGACAATGCTGGCCCCTGCTGGGATTCTTCATCCCCTGAATCACCTGCTGCCACAGATGACACAGCCACCACAGCCTCTTCTACTGCCAGGAGGTGACGCCCAACCCCCTGGCCCTTAGTGCTGGGAGAGCGAGACCCAACATCACCACCAGGCCTTTGCAGCTTGGGACGTGGTGATGTGCTTGGGCTGCTGCTGCTTCCCACTGTTGGCACTCTGATGGCACAGTCCCTGCCACGTGCCTCATTGGCTGCCTTACGGGCAGCATAGTGGCCCTTCCCTCTCATCTGTGTCCCCCCCCCCATCCCTGTGTAATATTGTGTATAGCTTAGTTTATAGAGATATAATGATCTAGTTTTAGAGTGTGTTTTTTATATTCCATTATTTATTTCCATAGGTTTTATAATAGTTATTAGATAGTTAAATAACAGTTAAACTTAGTGTAGTATAGATTAAATATATATAATATTTGATACAAATTGTAAACAAATAAATATTTTTTTAAAAAATATATAATTGTGTGTGGTTTGTAGATATGGAGAAGGGAGTGCCCTGATGGACAGCCCTCCCTTCCTAGAATGTAGGCCCCAGAACCCTCAGGGTGGGTCGTGGGGCTGAAGTGACTGCTTCTTGATACGGTAGGATGACAGCTCCCTGTGAGCGGAATGATGGCCCCAGAAACCTGACGGTGGGTCCTAGGTCAGGAGTGGCAGCTTCTCGATGATGTGGATGGACAACCCCCCGTGCCTGTAACGTAGGCTCCAGAACCCTGATGGTGGGTCCTGGGTCTGGAGTGGCTGGCTGCCTCTGATGTCCGAATTTCTGTCTGTGTCCAAGAGGAGCAGAGCCAGCTCTCGCTGGACCATGCTGTAATCAAATAAGGACCCTCCACATGGGTTGGTGGAATGACGGCCCCAGAACCCTGATGGTGGGTCCTGGGACAGGAGTGGCAGCTTCTCAATGATGTCGATGTACACCCCACCCCACCCCCATTCCTGTAATGTAGGCCCCAGAACCCTGACAGTGGGTCCTGGGGCTGGAGTGGCTGTTACTTGATGCAGTGGAATGACAGCTCTCTGTGAGCGGAATGATGGCCCCAGAATCCTGACGGTGGGTCCTGGGACTAGAGTGGAAGCTTCTAGATTAAATGGAATGACAGACCTCCCTGCCTGTAATGTAGACCCCAGAACCCTGATAGTGGGTCCTGGGGCTGGAGTGGCTACTTCTTGATACGGTGGGATGACAGCTCCCTGTGAGTGGAATGATGACCCCAGAACCCTCATGTTGGGTCCTGGGACTAGAATGGCAGCTTCTGGATGCAGTGGTATGACAACCCTCTCTGCCTGTAACATAGACCTCAGAACACTGATGGTGGGTCCTGGGGCTGGAGTGGCAGATTCTTGATGATGTGGATGGACAGCCCCCTGTGTCTGTAACATAGGCCCCTGAACCCTGATGGTGAGTCCTGGGGATGGACTCGTGTCTGACTGCCTCTGAAGTCCAAATCGCTGTCTGTGTCCAACAGGAGCAGAGCTGGCTCTCCCTGGGCCATACTGTAAGCAAATAAGGACCTTCCACATGGGTCGGCAGAATGCCATCCCCAGACCCCTTATGGTGGGTCCTGGGACAGAAGTGGCAGCTTCTCCCAGGGCAGCGTGAATTGATTATATGGGGGGGCGCAAATTAACTGGTTATAGGGTGGGGGTTTAAAGACAGTATTCCTGTCTATAACGTCATTAAGAAGAGTTAGTGAAATAGTAGCCATAATAATCTCAGAACCATATTTGCATATTTTCCAAGATAGAATAGATATTGCTTTACATCCTAAATTTCTACCTAAGGTAATGTAAGTAAAGCAGTTGTGAGAATGTGGCCCGTTTTACACGGGCCTCTCCCACCCATGAACACGCAGGTTTCTGTGTGTTCATGGGTGGGGGAGCCCCGTGTGAACGACGTAGTGAATGCGCCCATGGTGAGTGGGGGTGCGTGCGTGTGCATTTCTATGTTCTGTACAGCACCAAGTACATGACTGGTGCTATATAAATGTTTATTATAATAATTATAATAATAATTAATAATAAATAATGCATGGAGTAACCAGGGAAAATGGCAGTTACTCCATGGGTGTGGGTGAGTGGGGGGTGAGTAGGGATGCGTGCGCAGCCATATGCATGCCCCGACCACATACTGGCATGCCCACGAACCCCCCCACCGTGAAGAGCCATGTAAAAACAGACTATGAGGAGCCACCCGAAGAAGAACAGAAGGTTGTTGCCATGTAAAGAAGGTTCTTCGAGATGGCTTTGAACATTCTCATAATACCCACCCTTCCAGCCCCACATGGAATTTTTTACTTATATTCCTAGAAAGGGTTGGAAAGAACTGTAATTCTGAGGGGGAGAGTGCTTTTTATACTAGAAGAGCTCAAGACCATCACGTGGTCTATTCTTTGAATAGGTTGAGCATACACAACGCAGTTGTGAGAATGGTGGGAGCCATCTTGAAGAACCTTCTTTACAAGGTAACAACCTTCTGATCATGCACATGGAGAGGAGTTATTTGTAAACAAACAGCTTTATCTCCCATTCCGATTGGTGTCCCACTGTTGCTGCTGCAGCGCTACTAGCAGGCAGAGGCAGGTGAGAGATGGGGACCAGACACAGGGAGGGGAGTCAGAAGAACTTATTGGGGGAGAAGCTGGCTTCACCCTTCCATCCAGCCAGGCAAGCGTGGTGCCTCAGCTGGCTGCGGGGCCATGTGCGGTCGCACATGTGGCACATTCCTGGGGCTGGCCCTGGATGCCACCATCACTCCAACCACCACCCTTCTCGCTTCAGCACTCACAGCTCCTCCAAAAACCATGGGGGTCTGCGATGCTGTTGCCTGGGCAGCGGACGTCTAGGAGCTGTCAAATCAATGGCCTCAGTCAGCAGAGTGTTCCATAATGCAATTAGACCATCGATGAGACAGTTGTTGAGGTCAGAGGGTAACTCCCCGAGAGCCAACTGGAACTGTTCCAGTTCCATTTAGCCTCCAGGGGTGAACCATTCAAATTGGTTCCACTGTCTGCATTGTGCCTCAGTTTCCTCAAAAGGAATTTGCGCTTAGTAGTCCAGACCTGACATGATCTGGTCTGGATATAGGGCGCTCTTTTCCATTATGTGGAAACTCAGTTTACACTATGCTAAAAAGCCAGTTGCTCAGCAAAGTATTGTAAAGACAATTCATTTATATATGAAGCTATGAGACTTAAGAATATTATAAATATAAAGCAACCAGTTTACTTAAGTTCAAGTAAAGACATAGTACAAAAGAAACAGTGCCAGTTAAAATACATGGTTTAAGAGGACATTTCTGTTCAAGGAACAGCTCTGTTACAAGTTCAAAGGTCTTAACATCTATAAGATATAACATATGCTCTAAGTATTATTGCTATGGTTGACTCAATGCATCATATTTGTGATATATTATTTGTGATATTTATGATATTTTAGCCCTGTTTTAACATTTGAATGTTTTTATGAAATGTTTTAAATTGTTTTTATTGTATTTTAATTGTTGGAAGCCGCCCCAGGCTGCTTTGCAGGAGGGGCGGGGTATAAATGTATTAATTAAATAAATAAATAAATATTACCCAGTCCTTTGTCCCATACTGCCATATGGATGTGAGAAAAGTTCCAATGAAGGAACTGTTTCTGAAAAATCAATTTCTCCTCTCCCTTCTTATGGAGGGAAATGCTTGGAAGTCAGCTAAAAATGACATCAGGTCAAAACTGCTGACAGAGAGGGCTTTCTCAAAGTACATAGTAAGAAGCCTGTTGATACATACTAAAACAGGGGTCTATCATCTAAGATAGGATTAACAATGAGTAAACTCCAAACAAACATATGGAGTCTCATATCTTGATACACATATGGGAGTCTCATATCTTGACACTGGTCAACAGAAAATGTTTATTTCTTGAGAAAGACAGACTTGATTGTATCTTTCTCCAAGATTACAGCTAAAATGACAGTCTAAAGACAGTTCATTAGAAATTAACCATTCAAAGGTCTAGTCTAATGTTCAACATATTGAAACACAGAGGGTCAAATATATATATGCCTATATACAGGATACATGACACCACACCCTTCCGTGTCCAGACATGTACTAAGAGAGAGGTCTGTAGGAGATAGTGGGCATCTTTAGACATAACAAAAATCAGGTGTCAAAACCCCTAAGCACATGTTTGGCCATTGTGTGTAACAATCCCAACACCAATTTGACCACCTGTTGAACACATGATGTGAACACCATTGCATCACAAGGACAATTTGTGTGTTTCAGCTGAGCACGTGGCCAACATTGTGTCTCATGATATCATGTGGCGTGTTAGCAGGTACAACACAGGGAACAAGGTAGCAGCATTTGTGTGATTAGATTTGGTGGCGAGCAAAACACTGATTTTCCCCAAGATGGGCTGTGTGTCTAGCAGCATCACATGGTGAACACAGGACCAAACCAGTGTTCATATCAAGGTCGAAACACACATTCAGACACCCACTGATGTTATGCCTAAGACACTCAATGATCTGGCCATGACATGGGCACCATTGATATCTCCCCCAATAGCGGACCACCTGCCTCAAGGGCACCTCAGTTGCAGGCCTTTATGAGGTGTTCACCTAAGCATGGCAGTCTGGTGGTCAGTGCTTCAGATTTTCAGAAGAGTCAGACAAAGACACATGCATGAGCGCAGCAGACTGTGTGTACTGCTACTATCTGATTGATTTCTGTGGGGCTGTGTAGGTAAGATAGACATTGAAGGGGTGGTGCCTTTTGCCATGCAAACAATGAATCACTTTGTGCAACAGTGTTTGATCTGGATGGAGAATGATCTTTTAAATAATTCGATTACATATTGCACTTACCAATAGGTATAATTGTATTTGGGGTGCACAGGACAGGACTATGATATTAGTGTTTCATTGCAGCAGCAGGGCAGGCAACTTGCAACTTAGTTGCTCTCGGTCTTGCTCATATGGAGTCATTCATGGAGACAATGTGATATTTTCACCCCACCCGCACCCAGATGCCTGGGTGAGACAATGGGTGTTTTTACACACACATTTCTCCTGCATGTTTGCTGTTACATCCTGAACTTTCTGTGTCTAAATCACTCACCCAGTTCTTAAATATCCAGCACTTTGAACTTCTGCGTAGAACTTCTCCCAAAACTTTTGTATGTAAAACATTGTCCTTGTAAACTGCTTTGCTCCAGGTAGCTGTGGTCACTTGGTTTCCATGGCAGCCTGTCACGTCTACAGCTGCGGCTACTTTAGACTGACTCAGGGCAGTGTTTGTGTGAAGAATGCATCCAGGAACTGCTTCAGGGCAGTGTGTGTGTGAAAAATGCATCCGGAACTTACTTGTGGACTTGTAAACCCAGAAGATTGAAAATTCTGTTACTTTAAGGTGTGTGTAAAAATGTCCAATGAATAGACAGAGCAAGCTGCTGCCCTAAAAGACACAGGGCATCTTAGACATAACAAAGATTGGGTGTTAAAACCTCTACGCACATGTTTGGCCGTTGCGTGTAAACACCAGAACAATCCCAACACCAATTTGGCCACCCGTTGAACACATGAAGTGAACATCATTGCATCACAAGGACAATATGTGTGTTCTAGCTGAACACGTGGCCAACGTTATGTCTAATTATATTGTGTGGTATGTTAGCAGGTGCAACACGGGGAATGAGGCGGCAGCGCTTGCCTGCTGAGATTGGGTGGTGAGCAAAACATCAATTTGCTCCAAGATGGAGTGTGTGTCTAAGCAGCACCACATGGTGAACACAGAGCCAAATCGGTGTTCATATCAAAGTCAAAACACGCATTCAGACAGCTGTTGACATTATGTCTAAAGACACCCAGTAACACTGAGTGAAAACAGACATAAGGCTAACTCCACTTTAAGACCACTTGAACATTGCATTTCTTATGCCTGTGACAGGGCTGTATATTAGTGCCCTATTGCTGGAGCCCTGCAACATGCATAAGAAATGGTAAAGCATTGTTAAAGTGGTCTTAGCCTTATTTTGGTTTTCACCCACTAAGGGACTGAGTGTGTGTGGTGATGATGACCGACTCTCACACAGACCTTTTTTAGTTTGGGTGGCTGTGGTTCGGCCAAGGGCCTCTCTGAGGTAAAAAATGTAATCTCAGACCAAAACCCCCAACCACCCAAACAGAGGTTGTTTTCTCTTTTGAAATGGGAAGGAATGCCTCGGTGGATGCATCCTCATATGGTTCCCTAAGAATTATACATAATTTTCATGCATTTACACCCATCCAGTTCTTTTGGATGACTGAAACTTGACTGCTGAACTCGGTCAGCTCTGATGAAAAAGAACATTAACTGCTTGCAGCAGCCAGCATGCAGTGAGACTCGGAGACAGAAATGACTGCATTTTTTTTTTTTTTTTTAAATGTCAATGTCTCCATAATATCCATCAGCTGAGACATCTGTTCTTCAGAGGAAGGCAAAACCCACATATATACCGCACAAAAACCCTTACTTAGGCGGGGGGGAAATGGGCAAGTGAGTGGGGAGAAATTCCTTCCCAACTCCATTCACATGGCAATCGGATATGAAATCCCTGAAGAAGAAAGACTATTCCTTTCAGCAGAAAGATCCATAATTATGACTGATTCTGGGACCCAATGAGGGCTTGAGGGAATCCATTATTTCACCTGAAACTCTGTCCTTTTCTGTTGGTGTACATTTGTCTATCTGTCCTGTACCTATTCACATCTTTGTTCTCTTCAGTCTAGGCATTACTTTTCCGTTGCACTGTTTTGGTGTGCATGGGCAAGCATGCACTGCATTTAAGCTAAGATCACAATTTTTGGTCTTTATGGCCAGTTGTGGTGGAAAATGGCCCTGACAGCTCAAAAATTAAAAAAAAACCACCAACAGCAGATCATGATTATTGCCAGCACCCCAATATGCTGTGAAAGTACTCTAGTCTGTACCCCCTACCCACCCCCACCAGCCAGAAAGGCTTCATGTTTCCCTGGGCAACCTTAGTCTTGCTGCTCAGTTTACCTACATACAGTAATTCATTCATACCCACACAAACAGTCTTTGACTTTTGTCATCTCTTGTATTCACATACAATAATGCTGTCTCTCTAACACACACACACACATATCTACACATAAACACACTTTTCTCGTCATATGCATTCTCTCACAGAGTCAATACAATCGATTTAACATGCTTAGCAATCATGCAAACATGTACATGCCAGCTGCCGCTCCCAGCCCAGCCCTAATACTCTTGAAAATACTCTAATAATGTATGTATCAATTGCATGCACCCAGACAACAGAAACAAACACAGACAGTATTATATCATGTGTGCTCAAACACACCAAAGGAAAAACCCTGCACGTTCTGGGAGGGGAGTTGTGTGTCCTTCTGTGATGCGTCGTGACTCGTGATGCCGCCTCAGGAAGGGGAGGAGGGGAGGGGTGAGGACAGGGAGGGATGGAGCAGAGAGAGGGGTGCCTTCCTCAGCGCTCACCTCCATACAGTCCCAGCAACTTCCGAATCCCAGCCATCCCCTCGCATCCTCTCTCCACAGCCATCCCCACCCCTCTGAGGCACAGTACGGTGGAGGGGGACAGGTGCCAGGTGGGCACTGGGAATCAGGTGTTTGTATAATCCCCAGATGATCCCCAGTGCCCACCTGGCACCTTCCCCTCTCCACCCCACTGTGTGACTCCTCCCACCCTGATGATCCCCACCCAGTGCCCACCTGATACCTGCCCGTCTCCACCCCACTGTGCCTCCCTCCCACCCTGATACCACCTCCCCAGTGCCCACTTGACTGCCATCAGAAGGCTTCAGCTGCTGCAGGTGCTGACCTGACCAGCAGGACAATAATTAAATTAAATTAAATTAAATTAAATTAAATTAAGAGAACAGGGGCAGTGGGCGTAGTCATTATTTTGCAACCCCCCAGAAAATGCTGGCACAGGTGGGACAGTCCCATAAGTCCAGTATGGGTCCACCTTCTTGAGCAGATGGAACATCCTTCCAAGTTCTGAAAAGAGAAGGTGGCTCAGCGGCTACTACCATTTCAGGGAACGGAATTGTGGAACGGGAATAGCAAGCTCACCGGTATCAGCTAGCAGGCACCCTCAACCCCCCATCACAGTCCCACCTCCCCATCATTTCAGAAGCACATCGTGTCCCACATGCACAGTCACTCTGGTTCCAAGTTCCACATTCCAAGTGCACCTTGCTGGCTCAGCTTCCCAACAAGAGGGGGGGAAGGGGCAGGCAATAAAACTCTGAGTCAGTATGGATTTTCCGTGGTTTTGTTTACCACTCCAGCAGGAAATGTGGGAGAAAACAAGATTAGCCGGTAAATCACAGGGCACGAAAGCAGGAGCGGAAAATCACATGAGCCATTGCCGTGTGGCAAGCAATGCAGCAACACCGAAAATCCACTGGAAAAGAAGAGGCTGCTACCATTCCAGTGGAATGGAATTGTGGAATGGGAATAGCCGGTATCGCTACAGTCCTAATCCCAACCCCAAGTAAAGGGGAACAAGAGGCCTGAGGGCCTGAAGGGCAGCTAGTGACCTAAGAGTTAGTGGGTACAGGGGGGGTGATTGATCTGGTACCCAAATTATACCGAGAGGCTAAAATAGAAACCCAGCAGGGGGACGATTGAGCCGGCTGGAGAAAATTTGGCAATAGTGCAGTAGGGGTGGTAGGGTGTAGGTGACAGAGCTGACCACCCAAGAGAAATGTAAAATCCCTGGAAAGAGGGTTGGTGGAGTAATGTGAGGGGCTGTGTGAATCCCTGAGTCTGTACGTTTGGTGGAGGAATGCTCCCCAACAGGAGTAATCAATTCCCTGAGGCATGTTGGGTGGAGGTGGCTCCCCAACAATTGTGATAAAAGCCTGGTAGGGCTACATACACTGTACAGGGCTTAAAGTCCTAGACCGGAAAGCTGCACCCTGCTAGACCTAGAAGCCAGTCTTCTCTGGGGGAAGCCTGTCTCCTTGAAGGGGGAGGAGTGTAGGAGGGAGCATTCCTGTGAGGCTGCTTTCCCTTTAAGAAAGGGGCTGCGTGGGCCAGCCAGAGGGCTGAGGCAGCCAGCTTGGGACCAGCCTGTGAAAGGAACAGGCTGGGAGACCCTGAGTCAGAGTGGGCATGGCCAGGCTTCTTCTTCTTCAGCCTTAAAGGGCCAGTGTCCTTTAGGAGTGAAAGGCTGCACATGCATGCCCTTTTCCAAAATGGTGGCAGCAGCATTGTCACCATTTTGGAAGTGGGTAGCCAGTCTGCACATGCGCAGTCGCCATTTTGCTCATGCGCAGACCAGCTGCCCTTTTCCAAAATGGCAGTGACACGGCTGCTACCATTTTGAAAAAGAGTATGCATACATGAATGACTCAGTAGTCATTTTGTGCATGCACAGAAATTTTTATTATTATTATTATTTATTTTAAAATAATTTTAAATGAAAAACATTAAATAAAAACAAACAGCTTTTCAATAAAAACCTGAAAACAGATGTTTTTCATTAAACAAAAATGAATGGAGTGCCTTCTGCACTCCCCTAGTGCAGAGCCTTTGTGTACTCTTTGAGTACAGAATACATTGCCCTTCTACACTGGGTGAACTTCTCCATCCACAATGAAAAGAAAATAGTAATTCATTCAAATTTCCTTACTGCAAATTCCCTCTGTTTCTAAAAAGGAAACTAATGAGAATTCATTTTAATTATCATTGGCCCCTCTGCCCTGAGACTAGTTCTTTTTTTTTTCTTTTTCTTTTTTGATAGTTATAGGTATTTTGGCTAACGATCACTTAATTCAATATTTATCTACCTTTCATTTTAATGAATATTAATACAAAATTGTTCCCAGCAAAGTCATGAGTCATAAAATATGCATGGGGGATTATTTCTGCTCATCAAACATGGAGAAGAAGGGTTTTTTTTTCCCATTTGAGCCAAAATTCCAAGAGCTGGTGCTTTTAATTCCAGTGACACAGGCAAATCCTAGAAGCACCACCATGCAACAAGTGAGCCTTGTCTCCTTGCTCTGTTATGTGAATATTTACATTCAGTCAGTTCATTTCAATCAAAGGTTCAGAGATGTCAGTGGGTGCTACCAGACATAGCATTAGATAATAATGTTGTCTTTAAACATACATTTAATTGTTACATCTGCTTGTGCAAACACACACGTTTCACATGGATTGGGATCTGAAAAATTCAGAGCTGCCAAGGGGGAAGATTTGGCAAGAGAGTGATTTTCCTCACCCACCATGTGAGCCATACTTACCTGTTAATTTGAGTTTATTTATAAAAATACAAAATAGTCCATAATCTAACTTTGAGGTTGGGCTGGGAAAAAACAACAATGGAGGGACACAGACCGCTTTTAGACAAGGCACTCAAATAGCACCTTGCAAAGATACGTAGAGAGAGAAACTTGTTGGGGGCGGGGGTGGTGGTGGTTATACGGTCCCTCAATCTACCGGAAGTGACGCTGCTCCCATTCTAAAGCAACAGCCGCTGAGAACAAGCATAGGTTTGAAGATGCAGCATAATGTAAAACCCTCTAGATGGGTTTTTACAAAGCTGCGTCTTCAAACCTATGCTTGTTGTCGGCAGTTAAAGCCCAGTTACAGCACTGCTCCCAATTTCTTGGCCCTACACCCCCTCTTCCATGCAATTGTGTGTCCCTCTGCCCCATTATCTTTTAAGGAAATGAAGTCTCCCCATTGACTGCAATGAATGGAGGACTGAAACCTGAGCTGTGAAACTAGGCACTACTCCATTATTATTATTTTCTAAAAAGACATTAACAAAGGATGTTTTTAACAAGCAAGGTGGGGGGTGGGGGGGTCTGTGTCCGTTGAGAAACTCTGCTGTGGAGCAGCCACTCAGGTTGAGTGCGTGGGGAGGGATTCTAATAGGAGTCTGGCTATCACGGCAGCCGCCTTGCACTCTCCCTGCCGCGGACCATGAGGGCAGGGGAAGCATGGTGGGCTGGTTTTTGAAATTTTCATGTACCAGGCATGAGTGCTGGGGAACCGGGCTCCCCTGCACTCACAGCCAGTTCCTGTGACTAGCAAAGGCCGTATTCTCCATTCACAGTGCCTCTGAGTGGGGGACCTGTCTGCTGGCAAAGGTGGCTCCCCCAGTTCATATTTATTTATTTATTTATTTATTTATTTATTTTTACAATTTATATGCCACCCTATCTTACCTCAGGCATCTCGGGGCGGCTCACAACATATTAAAACATTTCAAAACATTAAAACATTAAAATAAACCATAATAATTTCAATTAAAACAATGTAAAACCCCATTCCCCCCCCCACACACACACACACCCTAACCCAACCCATACACCCCATCTCCCTCAGGAAAGACCTGGTGGAACAGCCAGGTCTTACATTCTCTGTGGAAAGAGGGGAGGTCAGCAGCCAAGCAGATCTCCAATGGGAGGGAGTTCCACAGCCACAGCACAGCCACAGAGAATGCCCTCCTCATAGTAGACACCTGGGAAACCTGGGGGACCCCGAGGAGGGCACCCCCAGCCGACCGCAGGGGCTGCTCCAAGACCTGGAGGTTGAGGTGGTCCTGCAGATAGGCAGCACCCAAGCCATTTAGGGCTTTAAAGGTCAGCACCAACACCTTGAATTGGGTCCAGAAACCTACTGGCAGCCAGTGCAGAGAGCGAAGCACCGGCGTTATACGCTCACGTTGGCCCATCGCGTTAAGAGACGGGCCGCCACATTCTGCACCAGCTGCAGCTTCTGATCCAATACCAAGGGTAGCCCCACGTAGAGCACATTGCAGTAATCCAGTCTCGAGGTAATAAAAGCATGGATGATCATGGCCAGATCCGAGTCTGAGACATACGGCCTAAGCCGACACACCAGATGTAACTAGCAAAATGCTCCTTTCATCACAGCTATCACCTGAGCATCCAGGCAGAGCTGTGGATCCAGGAGCACCCCCAGACTCCATACCTGAGAAACCGGGGGGGGGCAAATCCCATCAATGATGGGGGCCACCACCACCCCGGCCTTCCCCACAACCATCACCTCTGTCTTGTCAGGATTTAGTCTCAGGCAGCACACCCTCATCCAATCCCCCACAGCGAATAAACACTGGGTAAGCTCCGAGACTGCAGGGCCTGAGTCGGAGGAAAATGAAAGATATAGCTGGGTGTCATCAGCATATTGATGACAACTCACTCCAAAGTCCCTAACAACCTCTCCCAAAGGCTGCATGTACATGCTGAACAGGAGAGGAGATAGAATGAAATCCTGCAGAACTCCACACATGAGGCCCCGGGGGGGACGGGGGAGATGAAGACTCCCCCAGCACCATACGCTGGGTTCTCCCAGCCAGGAATGAGCGGAACCATTCAAGAACAGTCCCGCTAATTCCTGCCTGGTCCCACAACTGAGTCAATAACAACTCATGATCAACGGTATCAAATGCAGCCGAGAGATCTAACAAGCTCAACAGGGGCAAATGACCCCAGTCTAACTCACAGGAGAGGTCGTCGGCCAAGGCCACAAGGCAGTCTCTGTGCCATAACCCAGATGAAAGCCCGACTGCGAGGGATCGAGAAAATTAATCCGGTCCAAATGCCCCTGAAGCTGCTGAGCCACCACCCGTTCAGACTGGCCGATAACTGGCAAGGACATCAATGTCCAAGGATGGATTATTGAGCAGGGGCCACACCACCACCTCCTTGAGACAGCCCAGCACCCTGCATCAAAAGTCGCATCAAAACCACGATGAATTTGAGCGATTATATCTGCAAAAAAATCCACAAACAAATCACAGTGAACATTTGATGGTTCCACGTCCAGGCGGAGGGATGACGGACTGACCAGCCCCCTCACCACCCAAAACAGCTCAGTCGAATGGGACTTAGAGGGCGCAATGCGGGCAGCAAGGAAAACCTTCTTTGCTGTCTGCACCGCTATAGTATATTAGGTACGTAACCAGACTCTATGCCGCAACCAGTCCACTTCTGTACGCGAATGACATCACCATTGCTCTAACCGCTGACCTTCCTGCTTCATCCACCGCAGCTCACCCATATACCATGGGAAGCTGTGTTGTCAGCATTTCGGGAGCAGACGCCTGGGAGCCACACAGTCGATGGCCTCCATCAGCCTGATATTTCACCTAAACATGAGGTCATTGCTTGAGCGGCCATCGAGGTCAGAGGAAACTTCCTCTAGAGCTATCTGGAATTTTTCAGGTTCCATAAGCCTTCAGGGTTGAACCAACCTAACTGGTTCCACAGCCTCCTGAGGGCCGACATGCACCAGGATATCCACCCGGAGGAGATAATGATACATCCATGACAAGGGCACCATTGATACCTCCCCCACCAACGTATCCTCTGCCTCAAGGCTTATGCAAAATATCATGTCCAGGGTATGTCCTCCAACATGTGTGGGGCCCACTACTCTCTGAGACAGGCCCATGGTTGCCATGGCAGCCATGAATTCATGTTCCACCCCTCCAAAACTGGCGTTGGCATGGATATTGAAGTCCCCCAGAACTATCATCCCAGGGGACCGCAAGATAACCTCCGACACCAGCTCGGTCAGTGCGTGTAGGGAGTCTGCTGTACAGGTGGGCGTACGGTATATCAGCAGTATCCCTACTCCATCTCCGGCCAAATCCAACCTCATATGGAGACCCTCTATACCCATGATAGATTGCTCTGGAAATCTCCTCATGGACCAGACATTCTTAAAAATAATGGCAACACTGCCCCCCACGTCCGTCCAGCTGTGGCTGATGCTGCACAGAGTACCCAACTGGAACAAGATCAGCCAGTATAGGCACCAATTCATTGTCCAGCCAGGTCTCCGTGATACATGCGAGGTTGGCTGTCTGGTCCAGGATCAACTTCTGGACCTCAGCTGACTTATTCACTACCGACCTCACATTTATCAGCATCAAACAAAGACTAGGGGGTCCTCTGATCCCTAATCACCTCACCACCTGCCTGGGGGCCAGTGAGCGGGACAGAAACACACCATCTGTCCCATCTCACAGATCGAACCTGCCTTCCAGAAGAACCATAATTCCCCTGACCCAGAATGACCTCTATGGCTGCTGACTCTCGCCCCAATCCACTCCACCAACCCCCCTGGAGGCCACCCCATCAGCCCCCTGAGAGAGATCCCCACCCCCCAAAACACCTTCCATCCTCTTCTGCCACTAGAGGATCACTCCCTCTCAGAGGCTGTACCCCTCCCTCACACAGATGGGGTCAGTCCTCCCCTCCCTAACCCAGTCCCCTTGTCCCCCTCCTCATAAAGAAAACACCCCATCCCCACCCCAATCCCTCTTTAAAATACAAAGCTAAACACCCCCCTGGCCCTCTGAAGCGCACTGTTTGCTGCGCGCGCCTGCAGTGGCACCAAGCAGCCGGTCACTTTTGACTGCGCTGGGACCTGGAAGTCCTTGCCGTGTGCCCTGACCCCACCCCCTCCTCCGTACTGGGGGGGGGAGTTGGTACCTGTGGGGCTGGGAAGCACAGCTCCGGGAAGCAGTGACAGGTCCAGGCAGCATCAGCAGCATCAGCATAGGCGGTAGCAGCTTCAGGAGCGACAGCAGCGGCACCAGGTGATCTGGTAAATAACTGTCACAGTCCAGGGAGCTGGCGAACAACGTCTGGCCGGCACTGCCACTCTGGCCCACTAACGGCATGCCAACGGGCTAATGCCTGTTGGCTGTGTCATTTGGCCACTGCCCAGATGCCGCCGCCCCCTCGGCAGCAGCCCCTTGTAAGATGGTTACCTGAGGGAGGGACAGAAGAGTGGTTACAGTTGGGGGGGGGATTCCAAGGGCCTTGGCCAACAGGAAGTCAACACCCCACCCCTCCTTTCCAGGCCAGCCACGACCCCTGGGCTGCAGCCCCGTTTAAGATTGTTACCTGGGAGAGGGACAGAAGAGTGGTCACAGGTGGCGGGGAGGATTCCAAGGGCCTTCGACAACAGGAAGTCAACACCCCCACCCCCTTTCCAGGCCAGCCACTCCTCCTGTGCAGCAGCTCCTTTTAAGGTGGTTACCTGGGGGAGGGACAGAAGAGTGGTCACAGGTGGGGGGGATTCCAAGGGCAGGGGATGCATGGGTGCCCATTGCCACGCACTTTTTTTTGCTTTCCCTGCTCAGCACATTCAGGATTTCTAGGCAGAGTGCTGTGAGGGACCATGAGTGGGTGCTGGGTGGCTCACGGGAGTGCACACACACACCCACACCACCTTCAGACAGGTGGTCAGATGAGTGGCTTCTTGGGGTGGCCATGCGTGGTAGCGTCTCATTTAAAAACACCCAGTGATGATGACACAGAGCAGACTAGAACTCAGGCACAACAGCCACAAAGAATAGCTAACCAGCCACATTGCAACTGCATCTGTAATAGCCTTACAGATAGTCTAGCTTGTTGTAAACTATACAGTCTCCTTCTTCTGGCTGAATTAAATACTGCAGCCAACACTTCCTCCTATAGCTCTGTTGGAAGAGCTAGGCATAGGTGAGTGATAGGTCATGAGTTCAAAATCATTCTGGACCATGTGGTAAGCTACAACTGTGTTTGCTTCCGTAGGTATGTTTTCAGTGTAAAATGAGAACAGAGCACTTTATTCTTCAGTGTGGGTGTTAAAAGTCTCCAATGTGCAGAAATTACTCTTTTACTTGAAGCAGCCTTGAACCCATGACCTGTCAATATCCTTTTTTTCCTCTCTACCACCAGAAATTAAGTTTCAAGACACCAAAATAATAATAATAAGGGCTACACGATACCATTTTCCCTCAATGGTGCAGGGCTTAATGCCATGCATGTGTCTTGTGTGGCGTTAGAGCCACCGGATTCCAAACAAAAAACTGCATTTTCCCCTGCAGCAATAAAAGCTGCCTGAAGGGCTTTGCAGCCCTTCTCTCAGCCAGCAGCCTGGGCAGAGGCGATCTAACACTGCCCCTGCTCACCTGCCCACTCACTCATTGGCCTGTATGCCTGCCCCTATTCCCAACATAAGTCCTCTCCCTGCACTAAGGGGAAGGGGGGGGCGTGGAATAATGCAGGCCACTTGCTTGCCTGCCTAGTTGTGTCATTGCTACCACTTCTGGAGCTACTACCGCTGCCACTTTTAGAAAAGGGCCAGGGCCCTGCATGCATGTACATGCTGGGGGTGGAGTCCTAATTCCTGTCTGGTGCACTGCACAGCAGGAACATAAATTTCTTACATGAACTGCATGACAAAAAAAGAGAAAAAAGGTGGAAAAAACTGCAAACACACACCAAAAAATGCCTAACATTCCTTGTATTGATATTGACAGCAGAACACATTAAAGGTGCATAAAGGAAGGTGCATCCAGAAATCTGTGACCGTGCCTCATGTTAGTACACCAGACCCTTGCATGGCATGGGAGTTAATGTGCAGGGAAGTTACTTGAAGTGGCTTTTTAATTCCAAAGCTGTGTTTGTTTTCCACTTTCAAATATTTTTTCACAGAGAGTAGAGAGAGTGTGGTGTAGAGATAGTAGAGAAACTGTTGTGCCTTTTTGTCCTGCCTTAACTTACTATTTTCATGGCTGTTACTGTTCAATGGGAACTGTTTTTCCTGCCTTCATTCCTGCTTAACTTACAACTTCCATGCCTTTTACTGCTTGATGGGAATTGTAAGTGATGTAAATCACTAAAGTTTTTTTTTTGGGTAGGATACTACTTCCCTAAAGTATTTTTCCCAAAAGGGTTTTTTGGTTAGGAAGCTGCTCAGTTGGAAATGTAACTGGTGCCTTAATGTATGTGCTAAACCCGAAGGAGTTTTTAGGGCAGAAATTTGTTTTTATAGGGGTATTTTAACATTTTGGTTTGGTTTTTGTATGTATGCATTGTAACCCATGCCAAGTCCCAAGGGAAAGGGTGAGATAGAAATATAAATAAATAATAAATAATAAATAAAATAGCTGGCCCTTCAGGGCTTAACAGGATCTGATTCCTTGTTGGCAAGCAGATGATCTTAGCTGAGAAAATAAATAGCTCAGCGATGAAAATGCTTCTCAGTCTAGGAGTAAGGTGATAGTAAGGTGGAGTAAGGTGGAGTCTGATATGGGTTTGCTGGATCTAGAAGTAACAAACTGACCTCAGTGGATATCAAAACTGAGAGCACAATTACAGTGGTATAACCATCTCTCAGATGGGGGTGGGGGGGCATCTTCAGAAGCACAACTAGGTGGAGGGCAATAGCAGATAAAGAGCAGAAAGACATGAGAGGCGCTGGCCTGAATGGGGGCACAGTTCTCCCCAAACATCCCCTTGGCTACACAGCAGAGGCACAGTGCGGGTTATACAGCAGAGACAAGAAATTAAAATTAAGTTACTAGCAAGGCTTGAGCTAGATCCAGAAGGCCTCTTGGCTACAAAGACGGAATCTTCCTGATTGTTGAGCTTCTCAGGAACAATCCCTGGATTTGGACTAAAGACTACTATCAGACTTGTCCTGAGTCTCCCAGAAAGTGGTGAATATCATGGTTTTTCCTATGACAGAAGCCAAATCTAGCCCGCAGTTGTTTCTGATTTGACCCCTTTGCTATTCATGGATCAGGCCCGTGGATCCAATCTTTACCCTCAAATGCTGAAAGAGTGAGCTCAGGGGAAGGGAGAAGAGATGAGGGCATGCACTCAGAGATAAGGGATGGATCCACAGCATCCATAATCTAGACCTTCCCTTTCCTACCCTCATCCTTATCACATGTTTTAAGCATCCCATCCCTAACTCCTCGCTGTCCTGTGGAGCTTGTACTTATTTTCAATGTGGCCTGTAGGAGGGAAAAGTTTCCCTACCTCCACTAGAGCTGAAATGGTTGTCAGCGTGGATAACCCTCTGCCAGGCAGTATCCATACAGCAGCCGTGCATAGTGTTGGGGTAGCAGACGGATAGCAAATCAGATATCACTTCCAGTTCTGACCCCTCCAGACCCCCTCCCCCAAACCCATCCAACCCTGAAAGGGGATCTGAAAGAACATGTTTGAGCTTGAACAGCAAAAAAAAAAGAGTCTGACTCAGGCTGCCATCTCTCACATAAACCAAAATGGGAGTGTCAGGGTCAAGCCACAAGAAGTGGCAACCCTAGTCTGAACCCTGCACCTTCTTAAGGTAAAACTGAGGCCCTTTTTACACAGACCTCAGTGGGCAGGGGTATGGGTGGGTGGCGCAGTGGATAGGCGGTGTGGAGGGGTGTGTTCCCACGGACCCCCACCCACCTCCATCCATGGAGCATCCAGCATTGGCGCCTGTTGCTCTGTGTGTGGGTGATGGGTGGAGGTGGGTGGGGGTCCGAGTTGGTTGGTCTGTGCTAGGGGGTAGATATATATGTGCAGGGGGAGGCAGATGTGTGTGTGTGCATGCATATGTGCATGTGTATGTATATGAGTGCGTGTACCCATCATCACCATAGTATCTAAGCACACAGAAGGCAAGAGTCTTTGATAATCGAGAGCCTTTATTTTGTCTCTAATAACCTTCTATTTTCCTGATTTCTCCCTGCCTGACAATTCCAAAATCCTTGCAATGAGGAGGTAATACTGTGATATCTTTTATTGGACCAACTACAGTTGGCGGAGGTATGCAAGCTTTCGGACCTCACAGGGCCTTTCATCAGACTATTTAGGCATTCAGAGTATGTTACTTGGGTGCTATTAGCTCTTGTAATTAGTTTTTACAAAGGAAATGTGTTTTAAAAGAAATTCCCAGTTCCTGAGAATAGAGGGCAAACAAGGAAACCACAGGAAGAACTAGACATGTCAGAAGTAGAGCAAAAAGAAGAAGAGGTTATATTGAATTGTACAAGGGAATGACATGGAAGACCTGTTGCCATAGCGAACAAGGCAACTATTATATTTATTTACTAACCTAAAGTTATTAACCACGAAAATGACACTTCCCCTATGAATTCAGTTCTTTCAAAATCCCTGTATTTTTTAATGTTCCCTATTTATTTATTTATTTATTTATTCATTCAAAGATTTACTATCCTGCCCCCTCTTGCCAAGGAAGCTCAGGGCAGCGTACAATATAAAAACACAAAATAAAATATACAACATAAAGACCTAAACATTCAATTAAAACTGTCATTTCCCCCCAAACTTAACACCACCCCTCCCCCTACTCATTTCCCTCACCAAACACCTGGTGGAACAACCAGCTTTTACATTGACACCTGAAGGAGGAAAGGTCCTGGGCCAAATAAGCCTCTACCTGGAGGGAGTTCCACATCTGAGGCACAGCAACCAAGAATGCCCTCTCCAATGTGCTCCCCAACCCCCCGCTGAAGACGGGGAACCTCCAAAAAGGCACCCCTGGCCAACTGCAGCAGCCATTTCAGAACCCAGAGAGTGAGGTGGTCCTGCGGGTAGGTGGGGCTCAGACCATGCAGGGGTTTATAGGTGAGCACCAACACCTTGAATCGGGCCCAGAAGGTGACAGGCAGCCAATGCAGAGATCAGAGCACCGGTGTTATGTGTTCTCGGCAGCCTCCGGTCCGTCATCTTTGGTAGTAGCCCCACATAGATTGCGTTACAGTAATCAAACCTCAAGGTGATGAAGGCATGGATGATGATGGTAAGGTCGCAGTCTGAGATATATGGGCACAACCATCATACCAGATGTAGTTTAGTAAATGCTACCTTGAGACTTGGTGATGCCTCGCTAGTAATTTCTAGGGATGGGCGAACGCGGTTTGGAAGTTCGGAGTTTGGCCCAAACTCGGCCTGTTCGGATGACTGAACACAAACACGAACACGAACATGAACATACCGAACAGAACAGAACACTGAATGGCGAAATGGCCAAACAGTTCGGTCAGTTCGGATTGCATTCGAGTGAGTTCGGGTGGCAAAAAAAGGTTTACTGGAAGGTGACAGGGAGGGGTAGTACTAGTCACTGAGGAGCAGACTTCCAGGCACCAGGGGTGGAGAGGCTTGCAAGAAATGAAACTATCTGCCTCCCCCCTTCCCAACACCTTCTGAGCTAGTCACTGTTCCTGAACAGCAGGCGTTGAGTAGGATTATTAGATTGCTTTAAGTTTCATTTCAGTTTTGTACTGAAATGAAACTTAAACCTTAAACTGAAACCTTGTGTTTGTGATTCCCCCCCCATCCCATATAGAGAGAGATAGAGAGATATAGATATAGAGAGATAGATAGATAGGTTAGGGATAGTAGTTGTAGGAGCTAGCTTAGTGATAGAGATAGCATTAGTGATTTAGTTTTAGTGTTTGTAGGAGTAGGCCTGTGTACTTATTAGATAATCCATTTAGTTCATAGCATTTAGAATAGTTAATAGCAGTTAGACTTAGTGTAGATAGATAGATATAATCTTAGATAAAAAAAATAAATTAAAAAACCCCATATAAAAACAAAAAAACCAAATA
The DNA here is from genome assembly GCA_003113815.1 of Sphenodon punctatus. Classification (NCBI taxonomy): domain Eukaryota; kingdom Metazoa; phylum Chordata; class Lepidosauria; order Sphenodontia; family Sphenodontidae; genus Sphenodon; species Sphenodon punctatus. Next base: position 1,193,920 of record QEPC01014636.1, read on the forward strand.
AAAAACAAAAGAAAACCATATAAAACCCAATTAAAAGCCAAAAAAACATATAAAAAACAAAAAAACCACCCATAACATTTCCTGAACGGCCGAACCAAACGGCCGAACAGCCGAACAGAATGGCTGAATGACCAAACAGAACTGCTGAACCGAACGGCCAATTCCGAACCCACCGAACTAACCGAACAACCGAACCAAACGGACGAACCGAATGCAGATGAACCAAACGGCCGAACCGAATGGCCGAACTGAACGCAGCCGAATCGAATGGCTGAACCCGAACCGCGATCTGTTCGCCCATCCCTAGTAATTGTCTTGCACGTTTGCATCCAGAGCAGCAGTGGAGAACTGTTTGTTTCTTTTATTTTGGGCCATACTGGCAATTTAAAAGTGGGCTGCACAAAAAACAAAAACAAAAAATAGAGAGATGTTGACCTTCAACACTCCAAAATCTCCTATGTGCTGCTCAGTCCACAGAGTCTAAGATATCTCAGTGCCAAACTAGTAGTATTACTTAAGACAGCAATGAATAGAAATTGGCAGGGCATGGCTAAGGGGCTGCAGGGTGTAGATTGTAAAAAAAATATTGGTGTTTTAAAGAGATGCAGAAAAGGCATGCTGAGACAGCATATGGTTGGGTAGGCATGCAGAACAGAGTGCATCTAGTGGTTATTACAGCAGGCAACTGTAAAATTAGGAACCTTGAATTTAATTCCCAGCTTTGCCAATTACTTACTATGTAACTTTGTCCAAGTCTCTTAATTTCTCCATTCCTCACTTCCCCATCTGTGTACAAGAGAGAGTCATGAGGCGTAAATTGGAGCCACTGGGTGAGTTCATGCGTAGATTTGAGGTGTACTTTCATCAATATGCGGATGACACCCAAATCTATTTATCTTTTCTATCCAACCCAGGTCCTGCAATCTCACTGCTTATTCAGTGCCTGGCTGCCATTGAAAACTGGATCCAGGTGAGCCAACTGAAGACCGAAGTGATGTTGGTTCACTAGCCTTGTGATCTAGGGGGGATTGGGATGCCCATAATTGATGGGGTACATCCTCCCCTGATTACTCAGGTTTGCAGTCTTGAGTTGCTCCTAGATCCTGAGCTACATCTGGAATGTTAGGTTATATGGCCATGGCCAGAAGTACCTTTCACCAGCTCCAACTAGGCAGCATCCCTTTCTCTCAGATAGGGATTTGGCCACTATCCATGTCTTCATTACCTGGAGGCTAGACTATTGCAATAGGGTCTATGTGCTTGAAGACTGTTCAGGGGCTGCAGCTTGTGTAGAATGTAGCAGCCCACCATTTGGCAGAAATGAGTCACCGGGAGCACGTAATACTGGTGCTTCAGAATCTGCACTGACTGCCAATAGCATTCTGGGCACAATTCAAAGTGCTGGTTTGCTTCGGGCCCGGGGGATAAGGTGGAAAAATAACTGAAAATAGATAAATAAATTAAATAAATGTCTTCTACTTGCAATGTCACTGGTTTTACCCATGTAAGTAGATGGGAAGATACCCATAAATCAACAGTAACCATCTTTCTCCCATCCATTTTGCTGACAGTGTTGAATGATGGAAAGACTCCATGCAAATGTATCATTACCATGTGAGCCAACAGATGGTTTAACCATCAAGCAGTTTTGACATAGTCATTCAGAATGGAACAGCTTAAAGTAAATGAATGCACATTTCAGTATGATCATTGATTCTCAAAAGTGCCTCTCAGTTGCACCCAGTTGTGAGGGATGTCATTTATTACTGCCTTGAAGTTACCTGTGTCCCACACCAGTTGGTGCTCTCTTTATCTCCTGTGTTGCTGAAAATTATATTATATCAGAACTTGAGTTTTTCATGACAGGAAGATTTGTTTGCTCCAAAGGAATGGATTGCACAACATTTTAATAGATTCTAATGCACCAAAGGAACATTATAATCATCTAGTCTGATCTCCTTATAACACAGGCTTGAAAATTGAATATGTTGAAATAACATGTTGGTAATTACAGTACTGCTGAAAGTCTCTGTTTTGCTAAATACCCTGGCCCTTTCACACAGACACTCTAACACTGATAAAATAGGTGTTACATGTTATTATACATGTTACAGAGCACCCATAGAGTACACCTGCAGCCCTGCAACATGTATAATAAAATGTAACACCCATTTTATCAGTGTTAGCATGTCTGTGTGAAAAGGGCCTATAAAAACTACAGCTGAAATGAGTAGATATTTTTGTATTCATGAATATTATTAACATTTTTGAATAGCCCTCTGAAGATCCAAACAATTAGTCATCAGTGACTACTGAAATTATATTTGCATATCTGTTTGTTCAGATATCTTGGTTCGGTCAGTTCAGTTCTTTTAATAAAAGCACCTACTTAGTTCTTCTAATAAAAGCACCTACTTAGAGGCAGTGGGGCCAATCCCATGCCCCATGAACCACCACACGGCGCACACATGGCACATACATATGAACATGCACACAAGTCATGAACAACCCCAGCATGGGGCCTATGGCACATGTGCAAACCGCACAGCAGAGTACATGGGACATGGGATCAGCCCCATAGTTTGCCCCAAAGAGCTTGCAGTCTACATAAACATAGACAAAGGAAAAGAGGGGAAATTGAAAACTTGGGTCTGCAACCTCCCAGCTCAGTGTTATCCCAACTGTATGGCACTGCTTCTCCACAGCTTCAAGAACATCTCACCATCGGTCACAGTCCAGGCATTTATAAATCACCTGTTCTGGTGCTGACCGTATCAGCTACTACAGCCTCAGGGCACCTGCTATCTCTTCAAGGGCAGCATCAGATGGCAGCTTCCAAAGTCAATCAGATTTTATCACACACGTAATGTAGCTTGGAACTGACTCCCCCCACCCCCTCCCAAGGGTTCAGAGTGCTTGTGAAACACCTTGTAAAAAATCAAAAGGGCTCTTGAAATCTACAAAGGAGTGGCTTAAAAACAGGGCTAAAAAAGCCACAAGTTTTCCCAGAATTGAATAGATGGAATTAAGAATCAAAATGAGGGAGACTTAGGCCATGGAGAGGTAGCTTCTCCATGGGCAGTGCCAGACACAGGAAAGTTGGAGCCCTGTACAAAATTGTGGCATGAGCCTAATATAGGAAGGTTTGACAGACACACTGGGTGTTTTTAGGCAGATGCAGGGGCAGTACACACCCAGAGCTGCTCCAGGAGTTCACCCCTGCATCCGCCCTCTTTCAGCCCCACCTGGCCCTGCTTTAGATGGAGCCAGCAGGTTCTCCTGGCCAGGGTCCACCCACGAGGTGTTCCCCACTCCCCCCCCCATACCCCATAGAGTTGTGGGTGATTGCCTGACACTCTAGGCTGGCTCAGGCTAAACCAGTGAGTGGGGGGTTAGTAGGGGCTGCCCAAACATACAAGAACTACATGCAGGGGCTGCCCATTTTTGGTTTAAGAGAAGAGTTAAGGCTCTCACAAATTCAGTCATGCTCAAAAAGCAACAGTAAATTGAGGTCCCTGCCGTAACTTGCACACCATGTAAGTAAAAAACCTGTACCGTTTCACATATTGTGCTTACTTACAAGTCCATACAACAGTAGCGATGCAGTAAACTCCCCTGGCATCTGTGCAACAATAGGGTGCAATAAATGCCACTCAGGTCTGTAAAAGCGTATCTCCTCATGTTCAAATTGTTCAATAGAACATTAGTGAAATAGACAGCGATGTGACACATTGCCAGGAGGCTTCTCAATCTCTCTTACTCCTTTACAATTGCTTTTAGTTTGAGTCAGAACCTAATGCAAATCCTTAGTAAATAGATAGGAAAATCCTTTATATCTCTGTAGTACATTGAGAATGTGGTACTATGGCCCCCTCCAGTGGTGGGGTGGTGCCGGGTGCATGATGCTCATGAGCTACTTGACCGAGCTAACAAAAGTACATATCTTAGCTCAGAGCATAACATCTCAGGCTTGCAGAGCAAGAGATCCCTCATTCAGGTTCTACAGCTAATGACTCAACCAGGGATGTCAGATTACAAACCGTGGGCTACAAGAAGATGTGAGCTGGGTGAATCTCTGAAGCTTAGGAACAGGTTTCCCCAGCAAGGACAAATGTGTAGTGTATGGCGACTGAGGTAATCTGAGCCTCTCTAGAGGTGAGGTGATACTAGGTCACATAGAGTTTCATGAGACTACTACTGGACTGTGCTAACAGACACAGGTAGGTATTTTTCCTGAGAGGATAGAGGCTCATGTTTATTGAGCAAGAGGCCTGCAGTTCAACCCATGTGTCAGCTTACATCTCTGTTTAGAATTATGACTGAATTTATTCAGGATTTTTATTTAATTTTTACAAATGTTACAATCTTTCAAATTTTCTGCCACATTACAGAACAAAAACAAAACCACCAAATGGCAATGAATTTGGGGATGTGGCTCATCTATACTTGACCTCACTGTCTTGCAGCAGAAGACTCACGTGTCCCATTATGTATCATTATTATTTATCAATTTACAGTTTTCAGTGTTCAAAATGCTTTTCAATCCTTGTCTAGTTCATCTCACCAAAACCCTGTGAGGTAGATTGTTATTATTCCCATTTTACAGAACTGAGGCATGGAAACTTGTCTAAGGCCCCAACAGGATTTGAACCTGGACTTAAAGGTTTGAGTCTAACACCTTAGCCACTAGGCTACTCTAACTTCATGCAGTGCTCATTACAAATAATCTAAGAGTGTGCATATGCCTTTTCATTGCTTCTGCATTATCACCTATGAATGCATGCTCTGATAGAAATGCAACACTACCGTCATGCTCTTCAAATGACTTTGAAAGGATAAAGCTAAATCTCTCTTTGCGTTCTCCTGGAATACAAAGATTTCAACAGAGGAAAATGTCCGCTGTCTAGAAAACAGCAACTCACTGGTTACAGATGAATGCAGCATTTATTCCAGGGTGAGCTGGCAACAAGGCTGTGCCTGTATATAGCTTTCAGGAAGATACTAACGGGGCTGCTGCACTTAAACTATTGATGCATTGCAGATAAAATGTAGATCAGCCTTGTCTTTTTGGCAGCCAGCCCATTCGGGTGGAGAATGAGACATCTTTCTGCAGGCTCAAGTCACTGATGCTGATGCTGCTCCTAACCCTATTACGTCAAATGACCAGTGTTAGTTAGCTCAGTCACCAAAAAAAAGAAACCCCTCACTTTTGGATGTTCCCACACCTTCTCTTCCCAGAAACTAACATTGTTTGCTTGTTCAAAAGCTGCTTCCCTTCTGCTTTAAGTGAAGTCATCTTTGAGTCCTGTGGGGAAAGTTTAATTGTCTGCACAGAGAATAGCCTTACCTGTTAGCTGAGGCCCCAGTAATAATTATACAAATTGCCTATTTTAGCATCACAGAACACTTTTTATGTCACTCTTCAAGTGTTTGGAAAAGGCACTGTCATTGGTTATTCAGGCAGGAAAACTGAGATGCAAAGATAGAAAGTAGGGATGTGTGAACAGAACGGGGTTCAGATGTCCGGATGTTCGGACATTTGGTCGGAAAACTTAGTTCGGGTTCATGGGTTCGGTCCTGCGGTGTTCAGACCCCCCTGAACGTTCTGAAAGTTTGATTGCAGCGGAGGTTTGGGGCACTCCAAGGGGGCCTGTGGGGGCATGCCAAGCCATCGGAGACACAGCAGCAGCACAGACCGGGAAGGCTTGACACTTGGCATCCCAGCTTGCCCGGACAGGCAGGCTTGGCTCTTGGCCCCTAGGGATGGGTGAACAGAATTGAGATCAGAAATTCGGTTCGGTTCAGTTCGGAAATTCAGTTAGGTTCGGAAGTTCAGTTTGGTTGACTGAACTATTCGAGTTCGAGCCGAACTCCGAACTTCCGAACAAAGTTCAAAAATTCAAACCCCATTGAACTAAATGGAATATTATCTTTTAGGGATGGGAGAACAGAACCAAGTTCAGAAACCCAGTTCGGTTCGAAAATTCAGTTTGGTTCGGAAGTTCAGTTCATTTCAGTCAACCAAACTGGTCGAGGTCGATCCGAATTCTGAACTTCCGAACCACATTCACCCATCCCTATTGGCCCCCATGGGTGCCTGTGGTGCCATGGCTGGCCATTTGAGACCATGCTGCAGCAGCAGCAGCAGCAGCAGCAGCAGAGACCGGGAAGGCTTGGTGGCCAGTCATTGCAGGATGCCAGGCATGGGTGGAGGAGTGGCAGACATTGGATTGCCTGGTAGCAGAATCTATGGCATGGTAGAGGCAGCAGTGGCAGCAGTATCAGACACGCAGCATAGCATGAGCAGCGGAAGGCAGGCTGAGGCAGGGTTTGGGGGTGGCAACCAGGGCAGGCAGACAGGCAGCGTAGCATGAAAGGCAGTAGGGAAGGCAGGCTGGGACCTTGGCAGGGCACTCAGATAGGCTGGTGAATACTGTGCAGCATGTGAGAAAGAGAGCCAGTCCAATAGGCGGGCCGAGATCGTCTAGCCAGAGGCCGGCTGGCAGGCTTACAGCTTCCCAATGCCACCCGGCGTCATGAGGTCAGTCAGATAGGCTGGCCGAGGCCGTCTAGTCAGAGAGAGAGAAAGAGGCAGGGCAGGCACAGGGCATTGGGAGGGAGGAACAGCACCTCAGCAGCAGACGCCCAGATTGAGGAGGAGCCCCGTCCCAAGACTACCCCTGGCATGGGATGGCGTGTGCCACAGCACCATCAATCCATGTCCAGGGGCAGCTCGGGGAATCCCAGCAGCGGAAGGTTCACCTTAATAAAAAGCAACGGCTTCACCAACTTGACCCCCAGTCTCAGGTGGTGCGGCGAGCAAATGTCCCCCACCACAGAGAACACCTGCTCGCTGGGGACACTCATTGGTGGGCAGGCCACTTTGAAGAGGGCCAGCCACACGTCCCTCCAAGAGCTGTGTTGCCACCATATTCTGCCTTTCCCATCAGCACTGTCAGTGGTGCAGCAACAACAGCCATTTGAGGCCCAGAAGCATCAGTGCAGCATGGAGGTGCTGGGGTGGGGGCAGCTGCCAAGTTCATCGACAGCTGCAGGATGTGGTGGGCGGCATGGCTTTCAACTGAAAGCCACGCACACGTTGGGGGAAATGATTGTGCTCAATGGGCAGCCATTCTCTGTGGTCGGGGAAATGGGGTTTAGGTGCCTGATTGGCTTCCTGACCCCCCAGTTTAAACTGCCCTCCCGCACCACCCTGAGTTAGCAGGTGGTGCCATCCTTGTACCAGGCTTTAAAGGACCGGGTGAGGGAGCAGCTGGCAGAGGATGGGGGTGCCACCGTCCACTTCACCGCAGACCTGTCATCGAGTAGGAACGCGCAGCACGCCTACCTGGCAGTGACGGCGCAATGGTAGCAGGACCTGGAGGCAGTGTTTGGCAGTGGCAGGAGGGGTCCCGAAGCAGGGTATAGGTGGGCCCTGCTTCAGGCAGAAGTAATGGATGGCCCCCAAACCACTCAGAACATCGAGGCAGCCCTGACCGCCATGGTGAGGGAGTGGTTGTAGTAGTAGTAGTAATAGTAATGACCTTTATTGGTTTGACCGCTTGGCCACTACAATATTTTTTGATTTGATTTTGATTTGATTTGAAACACCTGTCTAAACCATTCTAAGTTGTGCCACAACAATGATTATGATTATATATATAGACCAACTTCTTTAACATTCTAACAAAGCCAAATCCCTCCTTTTGACAAGTAAGAAAAGAAAATTTGCTGCCCTCTACATTATTCTTTCATTTGTATTGGCCAAGATAAATTTTAACTTTTGGTCATAATTCCATCAGGAGGTCACTAAATCCAATTGCCCCATGAACTGGTAACGAGTCTTTATAGACAACACACACTCAAATAAATAGTGGTTTAGATCCTCAATCTGCTCTTTATACTCACAGATTCTTTGATGGTACGGAATCCCTCTCAAACGTCCTTCTAATACTTTCGAGGGCATTAACTGGATTCTGCCCAATGTAAGTGCCTTCCTCAAGGAAAAGCTGGATATACATACCAAATAAATTTCTAATTGGTGTAACATTTTAATCTTCCCATACTGGGGGGCAACCACTGACCCTGCGACCAATGCCATGTCATATTGCTTAGCAATGTCAGCAAGTCGAGCCTCAAGTAATCTTTTCAGAGAACCCCTTGGAAGACCCTCCAAGACTTCAAGAGAGAAACCAATTCCATTTAATAAATGTATAAGGTGTCTTCTCCACGTAAATTTATTTTTGAAATTTTCTTGTTCCTCCCAACAACCATAGGGGAGACTATCCTTGGGTATATACATTAACCTAATCCCAAAATTACAAATGGTCACTTGCGCTTTGTAAATTACAGGCAATACTCCTGTTTCTGCCCTCAGAAAAGATACTGGAATATTGTTAGGGGGGACAGGGAACCTAGGGAAGGGTTCCACGGATACCGCCAAGCGTCACACACTGTACCCAGACACTCTTCACAATCGGTGGGCCCCACAGGAGTACTCTGGGAAAACGAACCCCTCAGGATATTGGGTGGCCTGTAAGACTTCGTCAGAAGCAGGGCCCTTTCATCATTGGGGTAGGGGAACACAACCTCGAGTGGAGCCCCTTCTTTCGGGCTCCCTTGCACACACCAGTTGTTCTGCATACACCGTGATACAGACAGGATGGGGGTTCAAAGGGCTGTGATGGTAGTGAGGGACAACAGGGGGAGCAGGACCAGGAATGAAGGGCAGGCACGAAACTCCACACACAGTACAAGGGAGGGGCGGGGCCCAGACCGAGGCTAGGAAGGGGAGTGCCCCACGTGCCCATTTCCCACAACCATCCCTTACACCACACTCACCGTTACCTTGCCCTCTCGCTTTCGCCTCGACCACTCTCACTCACTCAAACACTCTCTTTCACTTGACTTCACTCTTTGCTCTAACTTCCTTGAATCGCTCGGGGCCAGTCTCACAGCGCTGCTGTTCTCCGGCAGCTCTGTGTTCCCTCTGGCTTCCTTATATAAGGCTGGCCCCGCCCCCTCGTTCCCGCAGCCGCGCTGAGCGTCGCGGTGCTGTAGCCACGCCCCCTGGATCAGCTGGCGGCGTGGCTGTCAGTTCTCCCTGCTCCTGCTCTCCCCGCGGTTTGTCCTTGCCCCTAGGCTCTGTGCCTTGCCCCTGCGTTGGGGGCTCTATTGTGATGCTGTTGTGGCCTCTCAAGGGGGCTTGTCCTAAACCTTGGGGGTCTCGCTGCCTCCTCTCTCTTCTTTGTTGCGCCCTGTGCCTCCCCCGCAGCCTCCATCTCCTTACAAGTATAGGCAGGCACACCTAAAATTCTTCTGAGGATCCCATTTTGGACCACTTCCAAAGAAGAGCCCTCAAAGCCCCATAGTTTGGCCCCGTACAACATTTGGGGTATGAGTTTATATGATATCAGCTCATGGCAGGTTTGATCAACCTTCCCCCACTAGTAGCCTAGAATCTAACAATTCCTCCTGCTGTTTGCTGTGTTTTTAACTTAACAGCTGCCAAATGGTGTGTCCACAAACCAGAGGAAGCAAAATTCAGCCCCAAGTATATGAAATTGGCACCTGATGGATTTTATTTCCATCCAGTTCCCACATGCGTGTACGCATTCTCCTGTCAAAGACTAGGATCTTTGTTTTGGCATAGTTTATTTTTAATTTTTCAGCCTTACAGTAGACTCTTAGCACCACCAGTGCCCTTCTCATCCCATTCTCAGTGTTCAACAGCAGCACCATATCATCCGCGTATAGGAGAATTTGGAGAGCTCTCCTACCTACGTGGGGTGCAAAGGTCAACTCATCTCTATAGGCATCTACAACATCATTTATATAAAATTTGAAAAGAAAGGGTGCTATCACACACCCCTGCTTAATGACTATATGGACAGGTATAGCATCCGTCAGAGAACCTTTGCAAGAAAACTGAACTCTCATATATGTTTGTGTATGCAACTCCTGAACCAAAAATAGGAGTCGCCTATCCAAATTGGTAGCTGATAACTTCGCCCAGAGCTGGTCCCGATCAATTGGATCAAATGCTGATTTAAGATCAACAAATGTAGCAAACAGATTGCCCTTCTTAATTTGGGAGTATTTATTGATCAGATGTTCCAATACATAACAGTAATCTACTGTCACACGGCCTGCTCGGAAACCTGCCTGTTTTTCATGGAATATAATACATTTCTCTGCCCATGCCTCCAGTTTAGCCAAGAGGAATTTGCCATATACCTTTGCCATAATGTCCAACAAACTAATGGGCCTATAATTTACTGGATCATTTTTGGGGCCCTTCTTGTAAATCGGGATCACTATACCGTTGTTCCACCCCATTGGAAATCTCCCTGTGGTGTTTATACTGTCAAACAATTTGACAATGACAGATTTCCACCAGTCTACATTCTCTCTAAATACCTCTCCTGGAATCCCATCCTCCCCTGGAAACTTTCTCAAGGGCATAGCTACTATAAGGTTCCGTACTTCCATTTCATTCACCGGATTCCATGAGGGACAGTCTGTCAAACAAGTGAGGGAGTGGGTCATGCCAGGTGCACCCTTCACCAAGGGGTGCATGGTGACACACAATGTGGCCAATATATTGAGGGCAGTCCAAGAGGGGGCTTCACCAGCATCCCTTGCACTGCACACACCCTTCACCTGGTGGTCAGGGATGCTCTTGGCTTGGGGGAGAAGGAGGTTGGGGCAAGCACCCTTAGCTCCCTGATCAAGCAGGGGAGGAAGCTGGCCGGTTTCTTTAACCGGAGCGTGAAGGGCAGCGACCTCCTCCAGGTGAAGCAGGCCGACAAAGGCTCCTCAGTGCACCAGCTGGTGCAGGATGTGTACAACAGGTGGAATTCCATGTTCCTAATGCTTGAGTGGCTTTTGGAGCAGAAAGTCGCCTTGCATCAGGTTCAACTGATGACAGTCAGAGGGGCACCTCCAGGGTACTATGGGGTGGAACGGGAGATCCTGACTCACATTATCTTTGTTCTGAGACCTTTCCTGGCCATGACAGAGAGCATACACTCCTCCGCGGCCACCATCAGCCAGATGACCCCTCTGGTCCAGAGTCTCCTGAGGAGGCTGGATGAGATTCTCCAGGGGAGGGATTGTTACCCTCAAGGCAAGAAGCTGGTGGCTGAAGGTAGAGTTGAAGGCATGGTTTGATGAGCTCTTGCAGTGGGCAGAATATGTGTTGGCAACCATTCTGGACCCCAGGGTCAAGGGCAGCGTGGCACGCCAGACAGCGCTCTATGGCCACTGGAAGGGTGAGCTGGTGTAGAGGGTCTGGCAGGCAGAGAGGGCTCTGGACAGTGCATGGCAGCAGCATCAGGACACCCATGGGGATGGTGGGAGTGGGAGCAGCCACCCCTTTCAGCCAGCGGGGTCTATCCCTGCCCCAAGCCCTAGCTGTAGCAGAACCAGCAGCAGACTGAGCAGCAGCAGAACCCCTATTGCTTCTGGATGATGTAGTTTGACAGCCCTCCATGTCTGTAACATAGGTCCCAGAACTCTGAGAGTGGGTCCTGGGGCTGGAGTGGCTGTTTCTTGATGCAGTGGAATGATGCCTCCCCATGACTGTAACGTAGTCTCCAGAACCCTGATGGTGGGTCCTGAGACTAGAGTGGAAGCTTCTGGATGACTTGGATGGACAGCCCTCCCTGCCTGGAACATAAGCCCCAGAACCCTGATGGTGGGTCCTGGGGCTGGAGTGGCTGGCTGCTTCTTGATGCCGGGGAATGTCAACTCCCTGTAAGTTGAATGACTGCCCTCCTGGAACTGGAGTGGCAGCTTCTGGATGACATGGATGCACAGCCCTCACTGCCTGGAACGTAGACCCCAGAACCCTGAGGGTGGGTCCTGGGACTGGAGTGGCTGTTACTTGATGCAGTGGAATGATGGCTCTCTGTGAGCGGAATGACAGCCCCAGAACCCTGATGGTGGGAGACAGGAGTGGCAGCTTCTGGATTACATGGATGGACAGCCCTCCCTGCCTGGAATGTAGGCCCCAGCACCCTGACTGTGGGTCTTGGGGCTGGAGTTACTGGCTGTTTCTTGATGCGGTGGAATGATGGCTCCTCTTGACTGTAACATAGGCCCCAGAACCCTGATGGTGGGTCCTGGGGCTGGAGTGGCAGCTTCCAGATGACATGGAATGACAGCTCCCCATGAGCAGAATGACAGCCCCAGAACCCTGATGGTGGGTCCTAGGACTAGAGTGGCAGATGAAGTGGAATGACAGACCTCTCTGCCTGGAATGTAGGCCCCAGAACCCTGACGGTGGGTCCTGGGGATGGAGTGGCTGGCACCCCTTCCTCAGCCGGGCATTGCAGGCTGCCTGGCATCAGTGGAGCAGTGGCAGAGGCCCAGCCAGGGCTTGGTGACTGGCACCCCTACTTGGACAGGCATTGCATACTGGCTGGCCTGAATGTGGAACATTTTCAGACAATGAGGTGGACAGACACAGCCCTCCCTGCCTGGAAAGAAGGCCCCAGAATCATGATGGTGGGTCCTGGGGATGGAGTGGCTGACACCCCTGCTTGGCCGGGCATTGCAGGCTGCTAGGCATCGGTGGAGCAGCGGCAGAGGCCCGACCAGGGCTTGGTGACTGGCACCACTGCTTGGCCAGGCATTGCAGGCTGGCTGGCATTGGTGGAGCAATGGCATAGGCCCATCCAGCACTTGGTGGCTTGGTGGATTGGCCAGGTGTTGCAGGCTGGCATCCTACTCGACTGAGTTCAAGAAACTCTAATGCAAATTGGGCAAGCCTTGCCTGGTGGTGAATCTCATGGACACTGAGCCACCACCCTCTGACACACTCATCCGAGCTATGCCCATCTACAAGAGTGAGGAGCAAATGGCTGATGTGCATTACCACCAGCAGCAGCAGACATTTTATTGCCCGGGCACAGTAACTGTAGCTGTCACCCCTGATCATTCGGGTGTTGCAGGCTGGCTGGCCTGGATGTGTGACACTTGCAGACAAGTGGAATTACGGGTCCCTATGAGCAAAATGACGGCCCCAGGACCCTGATGGTGAGTCCTTGGGCTGGAGTGGCTGGCACCCCTGCTCGGCTGGGTGCTAATTGGTCAAGCCTTGCCCAGTGGTGAATCACATGGCCACCCAGTAGCAGACATTGGATGGCACAGACCGCAGAGGCAGCATTGACAACAGCAGTGGACATTGGATTGCCCAGGCACAGAACCCATGGCACAGACTACAGAGGTGGCATTGGCAGCAGCAGGGGACATTGTATTACCCAGGGCACAGAACCCATGAAACAGACAGCAGAGGTGGCATTGGCAGCAGCGGCAGACATTGGATTGCCTGCACACAGAACCCACGGCACCGACAGCAGAGGCAGCGTTGGTAGCAGCAGCAGACATTGGATTGCTGGGGCACAGAACCCATGGCACAGACAGCAGAGGCAGCATTGACAGCAGCAGCAGACATTGGATTGACCAGGCACAGAACCCATAGAACATCAGAGATGGCAGCAGCAGGATATTCTATGCGCAGCACCCATGGAGCCAGGATGGTAGGATTTGCCAGGGAAGAGCTCCCATACAGCAGCAAACGGCAGCAGCAGGATTGTGCAGAAACATTTGGATTTGCCAGGGCAGAGCACCCATGGACCAGCAGACAGCAGCAGCGGTATTACCAGGCCAGTAGGGCACATCACCCAGGGTTCCCAGGGCAGGTAGACAGGCAGTGTGGCATGAGAGGTAGGCAGGCTGAGGTAGGTAGGCAGACAGGCACTGGCATGAGCAGAAAGCAGACTGAGTCAGGCTTTGCTCTTGGCCACCTGGGGAGCCGGGCAGACAGACAGGCAGTGTGGTATGAGCATGGGAAGACAGACTGAGGCAGGCTTTGATCTTGGCCACCTGGGCGGACAGACAGACAGCGTGGCATGAGCATGGGAAGGTAGACTGAAGTAGGCTTTGATCTTGGTCACATGGATGGGCAGGAGGGCAGACAGGCAGTGTGGCATGAGCATGGGAAGGCAGACTGAGGCAGGCTTTGATCTTGGCAACCTGGGTGGGCGGGCAGACAGGCAGTGTGGCATGAGCATGGGAAGGCAGACTGAGGCAGGATTTGAATTTGGCCACCTGGGAAGGCAGGTGGGCAGACAGGCAACATGGCATGAGCATAGGAATGCAGACTGAGGCAGGCTTTGATCTTGGACACCTGTGTGGGTGGATGGGCAGACAGGCAGTGTGGCATGAGCATGGGAAGGCAGACTGAGGCAGGGTTTGATCTTGGCCACCTGGGTGGGCGGGAAGACAGGCAGTGTGGCATGAGTAGAAGGCAGACTAAGGCAGGGTTTGATCTTGGCAACCTGGGCGGGCGGGTAGACAGGCAGCATGGCATGAGCAGAAGGCAGACTAAGGCAGGGTTTGATCTTGGCAACCTGGGCGGGCAGGCAGAAAGGCAGTGTGGCATGAGATCCAGTAGGGAAGGCAGGCTGGGACCTTGACCCACTCATATAGGCTGGTGAAAACTGTGCAGTGTGTGAGAGAGCCAGTCAGATAGGTGGGCTGAGATGGTCTAGATAGCGGCCGGCTGGCAGGCTTTCGGCTTCCCAATGTCACCCTGCATCATGAGGTCAGTCAGATAGGCCAGCTGAGGCCATCTAGTCAGAGAGAGACAGAGGCAGGGAAGGCTCCGGGCATTGGGATGGAGTAACAGCCCCTCAGCAGCAGCCCAGATTGAGGAGGAGCCACGTCCCAAGACTGCGCTGTGATGGGTTGGCATGTGCTACTGCACCATAAATCCATGTCCAGGGGCAGCTCAGGGAATTCCAGCAGTGGAAGGTTCGCCTTTAGAAAAAGCAACTGATCCACCAACTTGGCCCCCAGTCTCAGGTGGTGTAGTGAGCAAATGTCCCCTGCCATAGACAACACCGGCTCGCTGGGGACATTGTTTGGTGAGCAGGACAAGAAATGTTGGCCAATTTGGACAGGGCCAGCCACACGTTGGTCTTGCTGGTCCAGTAGGCCAAAGGATCGCTGCTGGGTTCGATGCATGGCTCCTCCTCCAGGTAGCTCTCCACTGCTGCTGAGGCACTGTCATACTCCCTCAGGTAACTCTGCTTGGGCACCACATCCACAACTGCTCTCAGCCATGCTGCCTGCCCTGCTGTGCACGAGCCCATACTCGCCAGAGTTCCCTGCACATAGGAGTTGCTGCTGCTGGTAAAATGGGTGCTTCTGCTGCTCAGTCTGCTGCTGGTGCTGATACTACTAGGGCTGGGGGCAGGGATAGATCCCGCCGGCTGAAAGGGGTGGCTGCTCCCACTCCCACAAACCCCATGGGCATTCTGCTGCTGCTGCACACTCTCCAGAGCCTGCTCTGCCTGCCAGATCCTCTCCACCAGCTGACCCTTCCAGTACCCATAAGCGCTGTCTGGCGTGCCACACTGCCCTTGACCCTGGGGTCCAGCATGGTTGCCAAAACATATTCCACCTGCTTCAGGTGCTCATCGAACCATGCCTTCAGTCCTGCCTTCAGCTGCCGCACCAGGTCAACCACCTTATCCGCCAGCTTCCTGCCATGAGGGCCACAAACCCACCCCTGGAAAATCTCATCCAGCCTCCTCAGGAGACTCTGGACCACATGGGTCAGCTGGCTGATGGTGGCCAACCGTAGAGGAACTGATGGTCTCCGTCACGGCCAGGAATGGTCTCAGAACGATGGCAGTATGAGTCAGGATCTCCCATTCTGTCCCATTGTAACCTGCAGGTGCCCTGCTGTCTGTCACCAGTTGAACCTGATACAAGGCGGCTTTCTTCTTGAGAAACTGCTCGAGCATCAGAAACATTGAATTCCACCTGGTAGACAAATCCTGCACCAGCTGGTGCACTGGGGAGTCTTGCTTGGACTGCTTTGCCCAGAGGAGGTCGCTGCCCTTCACGCTCCGGTTAAAGAAACCAGTCAGCTTCCTCCCCTGCTCATTCAGGGAGCTAAGGGTGCCTGCTCCAACCCCCTTCTCCCAAATGCCCAGAGCGTCCCTGACCACCAGGTGAAGGGTGTGTGCGGTGCAAGGGATGCTGATGAAGCCCCCCTCGTGGACTGCCCTTAGTATGGTAGCTGCATTGTCCGTCACCACACCCCTTGGTGAAGGGCTCGCCTGGCGTGACCCACTCCCTCACCATGGTGGTCAGGGATCACTCGATGTTCCAAGAACTGTGGGGACCTTCCATAACTTCTGCTTGAAGTAGTCCCCACCCTATTTCAAGCAGGTATACCCTGCTTTGGGGCCCTTCCTGCCACTTCCAAATTCTGCCTCTGGGTCCTGCAATCAGTGCACCGTCGCTGCCATGTAGGCATGCTGCGCATTCCTGATTGACCACAGGTCTGTAGTGAAGTGGACGGTGGCAGCCCCAGCCCTTGCCAGCTTCTCCCTCACCCTCTCCTTTAAAGCCTGGTACAGGACAGGTACCACCTGCCGACTCAGGGTGGTGTGCGAAGGCAGCTTAAACTGGATGGCCAGGAAGCCAATCAGGCGCCTAAACCGCATGTCCCCAACCACTGAGAAGGGCTGCCCATCCAGGGAGATCATTTACCCCAACTCAGCTGTACCTCTCTTTTTCAACAGACTAAGACCCTGCCGTCTCGGTGCTATCCCAGTGTTTGGAGGAAGTGGCAGAATGGATGTGGCAGAGCAGACTGAAGCTCAACCCCAATAAGATGGAGGTGATGGTGGTGGGGAGAGCGAGGGAGGTGTCGGCCCCCCTGATTGGGGGGGGTTTGCCCTCCCATAACTCAACAGGTCCGGAGTCTGGGGGTGCTGCTGGACGCGGACCTCCGCCTGGAGCATCAGGTGGAGGCAGTCGCAAAGGCTGCCTTTCACCAGTTGCATCTGGTGTGGAGGTTGCGTCCATTCATCTCCGGCCCGGACCTGGCCTCCCTCATTCATGCCTTCGTCACCTCGAGGCTGGACTACTGCAACGCGCTCTACATGGGGCTTCCNTGCGCCTGTCTATAGCTCAGCAGGTCTGGAGTCTGGGGGTGCTGCTGGACGCAGATCTCCGCCTGGAGCGGCAGGTGGAGGCAGTCGCAAAGGCTGCCTTTCGCCAGTTGCATCTGGCCCGGACCTGGCCTCCCTCATTCATGCCTTCGTCACCTCGAGGCTGGACTACTGCAACGCGCTCTACATGGGGCTTCCTTTGTGCCTGGTTCGGAGGCTGCAGCTAGTGCAGAATGCAGCGGCCCATCTCCTTTCGGGAATGAGTCATCGGGAGCACATAACACCTGTGCTCCAGACTCTGCACTGGTTGCTGATAGCGTGCTGAGCCAGGTTCAAGGTGTTGGTATTGATGTATAAAGCCCTTCACGGTCTCGGCCCCTCATACCTCAGGGACCACCTCACCCTCCGCGCCTCGGAGCGGACCCTTCGTTCTGCCGGGGGTGCCTTCTTGGAGGTCCCCCGTGTTAAGCGGGGGGTCACAATGGAGAGGACATTCTCAGTGACCGGGCCGTGTCTTTGGAACTCCCTACCGGAGGAAGCTCGCCTGGCCCCAAGTCTCTTGATATTCTGACGAAAGTATAAAACCTGGTTGTTCGCCCAGGCCTTGGGGGAGGGGGGGGAGGGTTTAGTGGGTTTTGTCTTCCTTCCCCTATTGATTTTTGTATCCTGGGCCCTGATCTTAATATTTTAATATTTGATATTGTATTTTTATATGTTTTAAACTGTTTTATACTGTTTTTATTGTTGGAAGCCGCCCCGAACGGGGTGGGGTATAAATTCAATAAATAAATAAATAAATAAATAAATGTGCGTGGCTTTCAGTTGAAAGCCGCGTTGCCCTCCACGTCCTGCAGCTGCCGATGGATTTGGCAGCTGCCCCCACCCCAGCTCCTCCATGGTGCACTGACACTGCTGCTGCTGCTGTTGCTGCTACTGCTGCTCCCCCTTAGCAGCTATACTGCTCCTGCTGCTAGAGGCAGCTGTAAGAGCTGGATGCTTGCCCGCTGATGGAGGCGGACGACTGGCCACTGCAGTTGGGAACCCGCTGGCATCCACTGCCCCTGTCTGCCCACTTAGCAGCACAGCACTGTAGTATGCCTTCAGGTGCCTCGCCATGGCAGTTGTGCCAAGATTGGTGAGCACCTGTCCACACTTCACCACCTTCTGGCACAAAGTGCACTGAACCTCCCTGGGATCATCCACCCACACCAACTTAAAATGTGCCGAGACGGAGAATTCTTTGCCCCCTTCTGCCTTCTGGCCCGCACTGGTTGATGCACCACTGACAGTGCTGCTGGGAGGAGCAGAACATGGTGGGGACACAGCTCTCAGAGGGACAGCCATCGCCTAAGCACCAGGCATCTCATCCGCAGGACTAGTGTCGGCCTCACTGTCCCCAACCTGAGATATGTCCCCCCAAGAAGGGGAGTACTGGGATATTGAGGCTGATGGACTGCCCACCATGCTGCTGCCACTCTCCCTGTGCCCCCTATAGCTGCTGCTTCTCCTCTCCCTGCTGCCATTGCCCAGGGATTGGGCCCTGCCTCTAGGAGCAGGGGTGGGATCCACCAGCCCTGGGCTGCTGGGGATCACTTCAATAATGGGGGACATCAGTGGCCCTTGAGGATTATCCGACCTCGAGGCACCTGCTCCTGCAGCCGCAGCAGAGACAGTCACAGCATCCTGGACATCCGGCCTTCCAGTGCCCTGCCCTGCATGGCAGTGGAGGATGCTGGCAGGAGGCACCGCCAAACCACACCCCAGTTAGTGCCACTGCTGGGAGTCTCTGAAGCCTGACTGCCAAAATCAGGCCTGTGCAGTTTGAGGTGTGGTGATGGGCTCTGGCTGCTGCTGATGCCTGCTGCCACCCCACTGGCACAACCTGCTACCTCTGCTACATGCCCCATTGCCTGCCTTATGGACAGCAGACCGGCCTCTCCTGCTTCCCTTCTCTGTTTTTCCTTTTCAAATTATGCGGAGGAAGATTTTATATTTTTTTAATTTATTTATTCAGAATTTGAATATTACATATATATCTACTATACTAACTCTAACTGCTATTAACTATTCTAAAACCTATGGAACTAAATGGAATATTAACTAATATCTCAAAGGCCTAGTCCTACAAATACACTATAAAATATTAAAACTAAATCACTACACACTATCGCTATCTATCGCTATAACTAAGCTAACTCCTACAACTATCTATCTATAGTAACTATCTAGTATCTAATATCTATCTATATATACACAGGGATGTGGGGGGGACATGGACGACTCACAACAAACAACACAGGGAGAGGTACAAAACTTTAATGAAACCTAAATCAATCTAATGCTACTCTAAATAAATCCAAAAACAGGGGAGGGAATCAGGAATGGAATATATACAGGGAGGAGGGAACGATTCAATGGAAGGTAGGGAGAAAGAACGCAGGGAGGGGTAAAAAATAAAAATAACATCTAAATCTATCTAATCTATTCTAAATAAATGAAACTACGGAGGTAAATGTGTGGAAATGAGTGAAATAGGAGGTGGTTGGCAATAGAGTGGTAGGTACACAAACTGCTGAGAGAGGGAGACTTCTGAAAATGCCTGCTGACAGGATCAGTGGCTAGCTCAGAAGGAATTGGAGGGGAGAGGGCAATGACTTTTTTTACTTGCTGGGCCCACCTTACCACAAGCCCCATTGGCTCCATGCAGCCTAGCCTGTGACCAATTGCAGACTGCGTAGCCAGTGGTCTGAGGAAAAGAGGGATGGTGATTGGGCAGGCTGGCTGCTAGTCCAAGCCTCTCCACCCCTGGCACCAGGAAATCTGCTCCTCAGCTGCCCCCACCCCACCCCCTCGGGCCTTCCAGCTCTGTTTTTTCCCACCTGAACTCATCCAAACGCAGCTGAACAGGGATGAACTGTTTGGGGCTTCAGGCGTTCAGTTTGGCCATTCAGTTTGGACATCCGAATAGGCTGAGTTCGGGCCGAACACCAAACGGCCGAACCACATTCACACATCCCTAATAGAAAGTGATTCTGCTGCCAGTAAACTAAATGGCAAAACCACCCTAGACTTCAGTAACTCAGCATTAGTCAGTTCTCTTCATTCCAAGCAGAACAGCCAGATACCTCCATATCCCATGATCCAAGGCCATTGTTTGGGCCTTGTTCAATGTAATACCCAGTTGGGTGAGATCTTTATCCTCCATGTTGCACCATCTGAGATGTAGGTGTATCCATTTCTTTTCCTGGGTGGTTTCCACATCATTGGGTGCCTTTACATAGACGGTACCCATGACTCTGCTCCACCTCACACGCAGGAGGCCCATCCATGTAAAGGCAGGTCACCAGATGTGCAGGCAGAGCAAAAGCAGAGCAGGTTTTGCCTGCTCCACTAGCGGTGCTCTAGGATGTCCTGGAACACTGCCAGCAGAGCGGGCTGCCCAAACCTGAAGCATCAAATGGAGGTGGAACAGCAGTCTGTCTACTCAGAGGATGGCTGCTGCAGCTCTACTCCTGGCTCAGGTTGCCCCGGGAAATGCCATAGAGCTGTGGGTTGCAGCTGAGAGGAGCAGCTGATCCACCCCCACCTCTATGGTGTGGGAGCAGCAGTGCCATGAGGGTAGACTGCAGTCCACAGCAGTCACTGGGCATGGCTGCAAGTGGGCAGGTACTGGGGTGCACTCCTGGTCTTGCTCTGGGGTTGAGTACCATCGAAAGACACCCACCAATTCACCTGTCCAAGCCAGGGGAGCCTTCTCTTCCCGATAAGTTCAGTTGCTGGCAGCTGCTCTGTTTGCTGTTGGATGCTGGTGTTACATACCTTATCCTGCCATTTAACATTAAGTAACTTTTTTAGACATTTACTGTCAAAACCATCTCTGCACTCTTAAGATTGTTTCTTGTTTCAGAGCTGTGTAGCAGTATTACATTTCTCTCATATATTCTTGTCTTACAAATTCTTATGTCTTATAAATTCTTATATAACTTTGTCTTAAGACTCATATGCTTCAGTTTCCAGATGTTATTGAACATAGCAAACCCAATAGTGGAGATGGGACTAAAGCACAAGTCCCCTGATATTCAGGATGGAGAATTAGTCACTCAACCGGTGATGCTCAGTTCATCTTTGTGATGGGCTAGATTTAAGAAAGGACTTCACTCTCTGGGCCAAATGGTAGATTTGCATAAATTTGCAAAAAGTTAAACTCACAAATTTGACAGCATTGGGAACTGAAAATGCAGGGGTAGGCAAAGGGTAGCGACAGATGTGACGTTGGCTTGCTGTGGCCCACAGACCACTGGCACATCTGTCGAGGCACTGCCAGAAGTTGGCCCAGCTTTGCCATGGACCGTGTCAGTGGCGAACCTGGACTATGTCCTTGGAAAACTTCTGAGGTCACAGCCTGGGCTAGGGCCCACCAAACTGGGCCATAGCAGGCTACCACATTTGTTGTGACTCACCGTGACCCGCCATGGCTGGCCGCTCATCATGACTGCTGATTATGGCAGGAGACAGGGTGTTGGGAGCACAGCACAGGCAGGGCCAGCTGCCCACACATTTGTTGTTCCCAGTCATACACAGGCTGTGCGGCCGGTAGGACAGCAGCCCGGTCATGGTCACGTGTGTCCAGGGCCCCAACCTGACCTGGACTAAGTTGCCCAAGATTTTCTCCTCTGGACTGATTTTTACCCAAAGAGGTAGAGTGAAATTGACATGGCAAAAGGAACTGGAACAGAAAGAAGGCTAGTGGGGCAGGACTGGAGGGATAGGGAGTGATGTTGGCAATGGGGACAGGCTGGAGAAGAAGACAAGTTGGGTGGGTGACTGGCTTGAGAAAGCACAATGCATTGCCCTCCTCTTCCTCACGCTCTGCAGTGCCCCTTCTCCTCTTCCCTTACACACACAAAACCGCACACACATTCTTGAGGAAGATGGGAGCTCATTTTCCTTTTCTCCATCCTGACAGCAAGAAACTAAGAGAGGAACAGCACTTCACTTCCTGTTCCACTTTACTGAGCCTGAACCTCTGCCATTATAGTGCGGCTCAGAGGAGCAAGTGGAGAGGTCAGGAATTACCACCTAACCAATCAGAGAGAAGTTTAACTTCTCTTATGTTCTTCCCCTTCCATCCAACATGGAAGGGATGGGGAATGAGGGTTTGTGAAGATCAGCTCAAGTGAAGTACTGCCTGTGTGTGGAAGAGAATTGGGGGCCACAGATACAGGCTTTGTGGGCCAGATTTGGCCCCTTGGCCTCCTATTGAGGAACATTGTACTAGACCAATAGTTTTCAAAGTTTTTATACTGTTCTCCACTTTCCTCTTCTCTGTGGTAATTGACCCCCATATATATGTATAGCTTGCTCCCTCTCTCCCTTATGCCACCCATCTCTCTCCCCTTTGTCCTCTCATTCTCTCTCAGTTGGGCCTTGATCTCAGTTAGGTGATCCTGTAATACAAGAATATCATTTGGCATAAGAACTGCCATATTGTGTCAACATCAGGGTCCACCTTGCTCAAAATATCCTGTCTCCATTAGTGGCCAGCACCTAATGCTTTTGAAAGAAGTGTAGAAAAGCAGGGCATTTATGGAGTTGTCTATGCCTGTTGTTTATTCCCAGCTTCCAGTAGTCAGTTACTCCATTCTCCCAACAAACTTGGCTAATAGCCACTAATGGACCTCTTCTCCATGTGCTTATTCAATCCTATTTTGAGCTCGGCTGTGCTATCAATCTTCACATCATCCTATGGCAACATGTTCCACAGGGCAATTGTGCATTGTGAGAAAAATATTTCCCTTTGTCTTTTTTTAAAGCTGCTGCCTGTTAAATTCATTGGGTGTCTCTTTGTGCTAGTATTATATTTTCATCACCAAGTCTAAGTATGTTCTACAAGGTTACCATGGATTATAAAATGTTAACCAGTCATGCACAGATATTACACACGATACCAGCATGAGCAGTGTGTGTTATAGGGTAATTTCAGACATGACGGTCCATTTGGCCCCCCACGCTGAACCACGGTCCCGGATCCATTTTGGATACCGGACAGTAATCAGTCTGGCCATCCTTTAGACGTGTCGGCCTGATTCCTAGCAGGGATCAGGGAGGGGGTGGGGCTGCATGGCACAATGTGCAGCCACACAGCCCCGCCTCCCCACGCTCTCCCGGCCACCCACCTGCCAGGAGATGGGCAAGCACAGCAGCCAATCCAGTTGCTGCGCCCAATCCCGTCCCACATTCTGGGCCACGATCCTTGATGGGCCAAGGTAACAGACATTACTTTTGGCCCATCCTGGATCATGGCCAATCTAACCACAGTTCTGGACCTCCGGCCGGCTGGAGGTCCAGAATCTTGGTTAGATTTGATGCCCGTCAGGAATTCACCATGGTGAACATCTGGCGGACATTGCTCAGACATTATGACGATCACGGCCACCACAGGGGATTCACTGTTGTTGACCGTGATCTCGTAACATCTGAACTCACCCATAGATAGCACCAGTGGAATGGATCATTATAGATGGCTGTAAGTCGTTGTTATAAGCACTCTATTTATCTTCTGGAGGACTCCATAGTAATCCTCCATCACAATTGATTAGCCATTTATTAAATCATCTATTAAACATTTGTTAAAACTTGATGCCCACAGTGTGGGGGTCAAGGATTTTTCAGGACTATATTTTATTCCCAGCAACCAAGTGTATTATTTTAAATGTTTTGTTTATGTTCAATTATGTATGCACTTGTTTGACTGTGTAGTGGCTATGGCGCAAGCTAAATGCCTAAATAAATAAATAAACTCTATTAAATCTTGATAAACTACTACTATACATTGAACCTTAAAACAAGGGAGCCCAAAAGTTGATTTTGGGATAAGCAATTCAGTGCAGGAATAGGAATGACTTTGGGAGAAAAAGTGAGCTTGGGAGTGGGACGAACATTATTCAGGGCAAGTGGATTTGCCTCTATTATATAACTTAATGCATTGCAGTTGCATGACTATACAATTCTGTTACCACTGTTTGCTGGTGACAACTATTTATTATACAATTGATGCCAGGACTGGGAGACAGGGTTTTATTGATTCCTATTATGGCATGCTGGGGCGCAGCCAGATGAAAATGGTTTCGGTGTAGACTCATTTTGCTGATGCTGCCTTGCCCGACAGAGACCTCATAGTTCACTCTGGATTGCTCCAGCAAAGCTCTCACACTGCAGAAGACCTTCATTGCTAGTTTGTCGATGTCAAGGAGTTCGTATAAATAACTCGCTGAGTTTTCCAAGTGGCAGGAAACAAAGGACTCTGGGGTTTAAGCAATTGCATAAAGAACTGGCAGCGACAACTTGGGGAGGTTGACTTTGCACCTTTTTAATTTCCAAAGTGAACTTGACTTGGAGAAATAAACAAATGGAATCAAAACTGTAATAGACAGCTCTTCTGCTAGCAGGGAAATGGACGTGCGGTCAAATCCTGAAGTTTGAGTCAAACTCACACTGTGTTAATGAGAGATTTGTGTGTGTAATGGCAAAGAATCCAATCCTGTAAGGGTCCTCCATGTGTAATTCCAACATTCAGAATAATTCTGGTTGTTGTTCATGGATATTGAGTACTTTTCTTTGATGAGAACCACCATGTTTTGCTTTTGCAGGATATAAAATTTCAGTAAATATCTACATAGTCATTTCATCCAGGTGTCTTCCCATCAGACCTTCCATGCTGGCAACATCAACTTTCCTCTAGTCCAA
Organism: Sphenodon punctatus; assembly: GCA_003113815.1. Taxonomy (NCBI): domain Eukaryota; kingdom Metazoa; phylum Chordata; class Lepidosauria; order Sphenodontia; family Sphenodontidae; genus Sphenodon; species Sphenodon punctatus. The sequence goes on from QEPC01014636.1 coordinate 1,218,642, forward strand.
AATGTCACTCTATTATCCTGAATCAAAGTCTCCACTCTTCTGTGATGCCCACAGTACAATTCAATCATATCTAATATTAATAATACAGTTCAATAATACAGTTCAGTAAAAACTAATATCTTCCTAGTCTTGCCATTCTATTTTATTCTTAGAGGATAAGGCCATATATGACTCAGTGGTGGCTGGTAATTTCTGAGGCTGATGGGGTAGTGGGCATGGCCAGCAGCGTGTGGGGCCACCGTTAGGTGGAGTCAACCCGAAAAAAATTGCACACTTACATGATGATCAATTAAATAGAACATGCACACAAGGAATAGAACATGCACACAACCCACCATGTGGCATTCAAAGAAAGACATACTAAAATGCATGGAAAATGCAAGAAAACAGGATTATGTTGAATTCTAATATGCACACCATTGGTCCCTGGGAGTGAAAAGATTCCCCACTCCTGGTATAGCACTTTCAGTCCTTCCTACAAACTGAAAACTCTCAGATTAGTGAACAAGAGAAAAAAAATACATGGAAAAATCCTTAAGATTCCAAATTTGTAGTAGAGTGGGGGGCAAAATTCAAAATGGCTAATGCAGCTATTTCCTCCTTCAAAAACACTAAAGCCACACAAGATTGTGTGCAAAATCAGCATTTGATGACCAAATTTTGTCATCAAATAAATTCTTTGGAAAAGCTTCTCTGGCCCTTTTCACATGGACAGAGGTGGGTGGGGGGATGGGTGTGCTGCCACGGTGGGTGGAGCTGGTGTGTGTCCTTTGACATGAACACCCATCCACCTCCACCCATCTCCAGTTTTCCGGATGGCCCCGTGGGAGGAGATGAATGGGTGATGGGTGTAGGTGGGTGTGCGCTGGGAGCGCGCATGCACAAACACCCACTGCCTGTGGTGTTCATACGGACGCACACCTGGTGCACACCCATCCCGTCACCCACTGCTGTCCCATTTCCACAGATGCCCCACACACCGCACACCCACAGGAACACCCAGCAGTGGGTGGGGCCATCTGTGTGAAAACAACCTATATTTTTTCGGTTTACCCTTGCTGCAATGATGGTATATGCTTTCAAAACATTTTTTGGCTACTTTCACCTTCTAACATCATACATCCTTAATGTGTCATTTTTAACAATGGGTGCTTTTAAACAAGCACCTTCCTACTCATTACCCACCCACCTCCCACCCATTATACATGTTGTAGGGCACCCATAAGACACGAATTAAGCCCTGCAACATGTATAGTGGGTGGATGGTGGGTGGGTAGAGGGTGAGGAGGTGTTTGTCTAAAAGCACTCAACTTTAATGTGTTGACATAAGGGCTCCTCTTCCGGAAAGAGTTTAAGAGGCCAACATACTATCATGTGGTGTGGCTGGCATTTTTCTATACATTCCCCTGCCTTGTCCCTGGTATTTCTAGACTCCATTCCAGAGCATGGTCTTTAAAAGGTAGGGCTGCAATTTATTGCTACAAGATCTTTCATAACTGTAAGCAAAGTAATTGCTTAATGTTTAAGCATGTTCTGTATGGGGTTAGCAGTCCATCCTGAATAATTTTGTGTCATCGGCAAATTTAGCCACCTCACTCTTTACCCCTTTCTACAGATAATTAACTATACTTATTAGTTCTCCATTCACACTAACACATCACAGACTGGCAGGAGCAAACTAGGACAGAGGTTCTTGCCCTCCTGCTTACGGAACTCAAGAGGAATACTGGAGGCCAGAGGGATTGCTTACTGCTCCTCACCTCCCACCCCAGACAATCACACTCTCCACTCATTCAATACAAGAGGGCTCTCTCACTGCCCACTCTAAACATAAAGAGCAATCAAAAAGGCCACCACCAAAATGACCCACTATCCTCCACCAGAAGTAAAAACAAAAGGCTTACAAGAATCAAGGGCCCTTTGTGTTCATGGAGGGATGTCAGGGATTGCAGCAGCACTTCATGGCCACAACCACACTGGCCACTAACAGCCAAATAATGTTGTGCATGTAATAATTAAATGCACAGTAAACCAGTGGTACCCAAACGTTTTGTCCATGTGACCCCAGTTTGAGACTTAATTATAATTCCATAGCCCCAAAACAGCAACAACGATATGTCAAGTATATCAACTGAGAATTTGGCCATTTTTACATGGATGGCACTCCCACCATTCAGTGTTCAAGTGGGTGTATGACGGGGGGGGGGCAGTCCTTGTACACGGCCGGCGGTGGGGGGGATGGGTGTGTAGTGGGTGTGCACCCATGAAAACACCATGGGCGGTGGGTGATTGTGCATGTGAGCTCCAGGTTCCAAAACGTTTGTATTTTTAATAAACATATGTGCCTAAAGGACTTCTGACATTTTTTTTAAACCATTGTCAGTTATAAAATCAATGGAATTTGAAGAAACACATAAAATAACCAAAGCACATCTTTTATGTACTGATAAGACACTGGATTTTTCAGGTGAATATGGAAAAACATAACTCCACTACTTTGCCCTCCGCTTCCTCCAGCTAAAGATATTGAAATCTTGAATAACCAAAAGTCAGAGTTTTGGCATATTATAAGCCATTTTCACCTTGTTTTACTGTTGCACAGGTCCTATGCCTTTTGCATTCCAGTAGATTATAATAATGTCACTAGCAAGGAATGCTATATTTAGATTAGCTGATGATAATGACATCAGTAGCAGACAGTGACAGATAATTTACAGAACTACAGACCACACCCCTTTCACAGCACTTCTACTGATGTGAGATGTGAGACATTGTGTGATTTCAGATGTTACATTTGTCTGAAATCACCACAGTCAACCTCAGTCAACCGCGGGATGGGGGTGAATGTAGGTGAACATCTGTTTCCAGATGTTCACCTCAGTCAACCACCCCCCGCAGTGAATCTAACCACGCTTTGTTCTCACGCACCACAGTGGTGAACAAAGCGTGGTTAGGGGGAATCCGGAACGCGGTGAAGGAAAAGTAATGTCTGTTACCTTACCTCCACCGCGTTCCGGGGTCCTGGCAGCGGGTGGCGGCAGTGGCCGGATAAGCCGCTGTGACTGCCTGTCTTGGGGAGGACGGGCGGCTGGAGAGTGCTGGGGGCGGGGCCGTGCGGCTGCATGCTGCATCATGCGGCCCCGCCCCCTCTGGGAGGGGGGGTGCTCATTTAGACCATGGGCCATGGTTCGGCAGTCCCCACAACCGTGGGCAAAGGGGGGAACTTCTGTTGGCTCCCCCCTTCACCCCCGGCCGTGGTCCGAACCACCCCATGGCCCACGGTGAAAGCACCTGGCCGTAACATCTGAAATCATCCACTGTACTGCAGCAGGTCTCCAAGTGGCATGACATTGTATTTCAGAATATTACTCTGTCTTCACAATATACTTAAAAACCATGGGAACCCTAAGAACAAATCATATCTACCGTCTCCTAACTAACATTTTCAAAGACATCAGGAAATTCATACAGAAAAAAATATGAATATGAGCTATGTGTTCCTGAAACACAAAATATTCAGCGATGGTTGATACTGAAGTTTTTATTCCTACATTTGCTGATTACATAGCATTCTATGCTACAACTCATTATTGGTAAACATCCCCAAACCCACTGTAGACTAACTCAGCACAACAAGCTGAGGGGGAAAGGGGGGAGTAGTGCGATTGCAGGAGCATGTATTTATATATATATACAATCATTTAATACCCCACCCCTCCTGCTCCAAGCAGCCCGGGGCAGCTTACAATGTTAAAACACATAAAAACAATAAAACCATAAAATACAATTAAAAGGGAAGGCACAAAACCAGAGGCCACTCCAGAGTGAGGAGAGTGAGGCAGTCCCGCAGGTAAGTTGGGCCAAGGCCGTATAGGGCTTTATAGGTCAAAACCAATACCTTGAATCAGGACTGGAAGACTATAGGCAGCCAGTGCCAAGCCTGGAGCACTGGTGTAATGTGTTCACGGCAACCCATCCCCATATGGAGATGGGTCGCAGCATTCTGCAATAGCTGTGGTCTCTGGACTGTCACCATAGGTAGACCCATACAAAGTGTGTTGCAATAGTCCAGTCTTGTGGTAATAAAATCATGGATGATGGTGGCCAGGACACTATCTGAAACATACGGCTGAAGCCGTCTCACCAGATGTAATTGACAAAACGCACTCCTCGCCAAAGCCCCCACCTGAGAATCCAGGCAGAGCTGCGAATCGAGGAGCACGCCCAGACTATGTACTTGGGATACCAGCGGAGGTGGACCCCATCAATAATAATTCATATTTTGTTATAATAAAGTACATACATAAAATGTATGAATAAATTTCACCCACCCACCCCCATCCCACCTCCAGATCCCCATTCTACCCACCAGACCCCTATTCTACCCACCTGGGCCCCTGCACCCAATCCCACTCCCACTACCTTCCATGCCCCACCCCAGGGAGAAAAACACAACTATTTAATTTTAAAGAGGGCCCCTTGGGGCCATCAAACTTACTGACCCACAGCAGCATGACCATGATGGCACCTCATGATCTCCCAAGACACCAACCAGAGAGATAGTCCAGATTTCCTGCCCCAAGTCCCTCTGCAGGGTGCTTCACTAACTGCAGAAACCCTATCCTGCCTGCCAGTCTGGAAGCATCTAGCTCAGATGCCCCAGGAACCTTTAAAATGGCCTGCTTTCTTCTGCCCATAGGGGCTCAGCCACTAGTGCCCCCCACTGGACTGAAAGGAGTAGTGCCATTCGCTATGCCTGCAGTATGGATGGCATTAGCAGCCACCCATGCTGCAAACTTTCGGTCTATGATCCCATTTTGAGGCTTAAATGTGATCAACAAAACAAAAACCTGCAAAGTACATCAAACATCAATCAGGGTCACAATCTCATCTATGGATGGTACAAACTCACTTGGGCACATGGCACATACTTTTTGGAACCTCTGGTTTAGTAGGGGTGTGCACCAGGCCCCCATCTCATTTTCGGTTTTCGTTTTCGTAATTCAAAAATGTAATTTTTGTTATCTTTTCAAACGAAAATTTTATTTTTGGTATCAGTATAGTTATTGATTCCCATGCACAACTAATATTTATCTAAATCTGAGGAAGACAGGGGAAGGGAAAAGGAAAACTATCTATTATCTAATCAGTTATCTATATAACTATTCTAATCTATATGTCTATAATATATATCGATATCTAATCTATACTATCTATCTATCTATAATGTACAGGGGGGAGAAGGGCAGGGAAAGGGTGAAGGTAAAATGTAGGGTATGAGGAAGGAAAGGTATTGGTGGTAATACCTAATAAACAAACAAATAAACAAATAAATAAATAATACAATGAGGGCTAGGGAGGCTTTTTTATGTGCAAGCACCACCGTTCTGTAAATGCAACCTGACAAGCAGAGGTCTCAGAGAACAGAGACAAAAAACCTGACCCTCAAATTATAAAAGGTTGCAGTGCCCTCCCCCAGAGCCCCCCTAATTGGTTGTGGGAGGCAGCAAGCATTGAGCAATCACAGAGTGCCATGAGACTGCTGAGGCCTGCTTGCGCTGCTCATTGGCCAGAGATGCATCCATCAAATAGTGCTGAGCTTCTCGCCGCTCCCAACACAGGCACAGTTCAAGAGCTGAACCCTGTTAAGACTCCAACATGTCTGCTCTCTCCTCCCCTCTCCACATTTTCCCTCCCAAACCCAACTGCCACAGCACTAATAATGAAAATGCTAACAACATTGTCATTTTCTTTTCTCATCATCATTTTTGGTATTGTTTTAGGTATCGGTATCCTTATTGTTATTGTTATTGATATCATTATTGTTACCGATATCGGTATTCTCGGTGGTCATTTTTGGTATTCTTGGTTGCCGTTTTCATTATCGTTGTCATTATTCTTGGTTCTCATTTTTGTTATTGCAGTAATGAAAACAAAAATGACAATTTTCATTATCGTTATTCTAATAATGAAAATGACATGCACACCCCTATGATTTAGATCATGATGACTTTAGTGCATCATTATTGCTTGTTTAGCTCCCATCACAATGGGTCTTAGCCCTGATTGGAGCATCTAAGTGCTATCCTAACTCTGATAAGATGGTGATGATGATATTTTAGGGATGGGCGAACATGGTTCGGGAGTTCAGAGTTCGAACCAAACTCGGTTTGTTTGGATGACCGAACACGAACATGAACACGAACATGAACACGAACTAACCAAACCGAACTAGATCTGAACGTTGAAATGACCGAACAGTTTGGTCAGTTCAGATCATGTTCAGGTGAGTTCATGTGGCAAAAAAAGTGTCACTGGAAGGTCAAACATGACAGGGAGGGGGAGTCAGCTGAGGAGCAGACTTCCAGGCACCACGGGTGGAGAGGCTTGGAGTAGCAGCCAGCCTGCTGAATCACCATCCCTTTTCGCCTCAGACCACTGGCTTCGCAGTCTGCGATTGACCATGGGCTAGGCTGCACGGAGCCAATGGGGCTTGCAGTGAGATGGGCGCCGCAAGAAACAAAACTGATTGCCTCCCCCCTTCCCAACGCCTTCTGAGCTAGTCACTGTTCCTGAACAGCAGGCATTTCAGAAGGTTCCCTCTCCCAGCAGTTTTGTTCTCCTCAATCCATTGCCATCCTCCTCCTATTTCACCCATCCACCCATTTACCTTCATATTTTCATTTATTTAGATTATATTAGATAGATTTAGCTGTTATTTTTATTTTTACCCATCCCTGTGTTCTCTCTCTCCCTACCCTCGATTGAATCCATTCCTTTCCCTTTCCCTCTCCCTCCATATTCCATCCCTCATTCCCTTCCCCTGTTTTTTTATTTATTAGAGTAGGATTAAATTGATTTAGGTTTTATTTCAGTTTTTGTACCCCTTCCTGTGTTGTTGTGAGCTGTCTGTGTTCCCCCCATCCCTGTGTAATATTGTATATATATATAGAGAGAGAGATTATAGTAGTTAGGTAGAGTTAGTTATTAGTTAGTTAAGTTAGCTTAGTTATAGTTTATAGATATCAGTGATTCAGTTTTAGAGTGTGTTTGTAGGACTAGGTGTTAGATATTCCATTATTTAGTTCCGTTGGTTTTATAATAGTTAGATAGTTAAGATCAGTTAGATTTATAATGTAGATATATATAGTATTAGATTAAAAAAAAATATTAAAAAAATGTTTTTATAAAATATTTGTGCATTCTTTTGGTGGGAGAAATGGAGAAGGGAGGTAGGAGAGGCCGAGGCCAGTCTGCTGCCCACAAGCCAGGCAATGAGGCATGTGGCAGAGCTGGCAGGGGCCATGCCAGCAGAGTGCCAGCAGGCAGAAACAGCAGCCCATCGCCACGCCCCAAGCTGCGCAGGCCTGATTATGGGTCTTCCTCTCCCAGCACTAGTGGTGCTAGTGCTCCCAGTGACACTAGGGGCCAGGGGGTTAGGCATCACCTCCTGGCAGTGTCCTCCACTGCCATGCACAGCACTGTAATGTCTGCATTGCAGGCAGCTTTGGCTGTCTCATCTTCAGCTGCAGGTGCAGGCGACTCAGTGCCTGAACCTCCTCAGGGCTCATCTTTGTCCCCTGACTCCTCCATAATTATAGAGGCAATTCCCCAAAACAGTCCAGGGCTGATGGATCTCACCCTGGCTGCTAGAGGCAGGGTCTTATCCCCAAGCAATGGAAGAAGGGAGCATAGCAGCAACAGCAACAGCAGCTATAGGGGGCAGGGGGAGAGTGCTTCTCAGAGTGGGAGCAGCATGGGGAGTCCAGCAGCCTCCGTCACTCTGTTTGAAGGTGGGGACAGTGATGCAGAGATTTCTGTGGAGGAGGTCTCTGTATCTGGTGCTGCTGAGGTGATGGCTGTCCCTCAATGAGGCAGGATGGGAGGTGCAGTGCACTTTGTGCAATAATGTGGTGAAGCGTGGGCAGGTGCTCACTAACCTGGGTACAACCGCCATGTCGAGGCACCTAAAATTGTGCCACAGTGCTGCACTGCTAAGCGGGGAGGCAGGGTCAGTGGATCGTAGCGGGTTCCCGACCCAAGCGGCTAGTCATCCACCTCCTTCATTGGGCAACCATCCTGCTCCAGCAGCTGTGTCTAGCAGCAGGAGAAGTATCACTGCTGGGGGGAGCAGCAGGAGAAGCAACCTCTCCAGCTGTGTCAGTCCACAATGGAGGAGCTGGAATGGGGGCAGCTGCCAAGGCCATCGGCAGCTGGAGGGCGGCATGACTTTCAAGAGAAAGCCACGCGCCTCTTGGGTGAGATGATCGCTGTTGATGGCCAGCCCTTCTCCATTGTTGGGGACACCGGGTTTAAGCGGTTGATGGGGTTCCTGGCCCCCCAATTTAAGCTGCCATCCCACACCACCCTGAGTTGTACGGTGGTGCCAGCCCTGTACAGGGCTTTGAAGGAGTGGGTGAAGGAGCAGCTGGCAGGGTCTGGGGGTGCCACTGTCCATTTCACCACTGACCTGTGGTCCAGCCAGAATGTCCAGCATGAGTACCTAGCGGTGAAGGTGCACTGGTGGCAGGACCCAGAGTCGTCATTTGACAGTGGCATGAGGGGTCCTGAATCCGGGTATAGGTGGCCCCTGCTTCAGGTGGAAGTCATGGACTTCCCCACACTGCCAGGAACATAGAGGCAGCCGTGAACACTGTGGTGGAGGAGTGGGTCACGCCAGGTGCGCCGTTCACCCCGGGGTGTGTGGTGACTGAAAATGCAGCCAATATACTCAAAACAGTCTGCAATGGGGGCTTCACAAGCATCCCTTGTGCCGCACAGACTCGCCACCTGGTGGTTAAGGATGCTCTGGGCTTGGGGGATAAGGGGATTGTGGAAGGCACCCTTAGATCCCTGATCCAGTGATGGAGGAAGCTGGCTGGGTTCTTTAATTGCAGCGTGAAGGGCAGCAAACTCCTCAGGACCAAGCAGGCAGAGCAAGGCCACCCAGTGCACCAGCTGGTGCAGGATGTCTCCACCAGGTGGAATTCCACCTTCCTGATATTTGAGCAACTTGTGGAGCAGAAAGCCACCTTGCATCAGGTGCAATTGGACACAGACAGCCTCCAGGCTTCAATGGGGCAGAATGGGAGCTCCTCTCCCAAATGGTCTTCGTTCTGCGACCGTTCCTGGAAGTGACGGAGACCATCAGCTCCCCCAAGGCCACAATCAGCCAGGTGACCCCTCTGGTCCAGAGTCTCCACCGGAGTCTTGAGGAGATTCTGCAGTGGCAGGATTGTGACCCTCGGGGCAAAAAGCTGGGGGCTGAGGTGGTTGGGCTGGCACAGAAGCTCAAGACAGGCCTGAAGGCGAGGTTTGACAAGCTCCTTCTCTGGGCAGGAATATGTTTTGGGAACAATGCTGGACCCCAGGGTCAAGGGCAGCATGGAACGCAAGTTATCCCTCTATGGCCTCTGGAAGGATGATCTTGTGGGGAGGGTCTGGAAGGCAGAGCGGGCTTTTGACAGTGCGTGGCAGCATCAGCAGCAGGATGCCCCTGGGGATGGTGGGAGCAGTCACCCCTTTCAGTCAGCAGGGTCTATCCCTGCCTCCAGGCCTAGCGGTAGAAGCAGCAGCAGCAGAAGCAGCAGCAGCAGCACCCCTACTGCCAGCAGCTTCTCCTCTGCGCAGCCCACTCTGGGGGGCCTGGGGCCCAGGACAAAAGGGCAGACAGCATGCCTGAGGGCAGTGGGGGCGGTGGAGCCCAGGGACAGCTATGAGAGGGAGTATGACAGCGCCTCAGCAGCAGTCGAGACCTACCTGGACGAGCAGCCGTGCATCGATCCCAGCAGCAATCCCTTGGCCTACCAGGCCAGCAAGACTGTTGCCAGGAATTTAGAGTTAATAGGTTCAGGCTTCTGAGGCCTGGATCATGGCTTGCAT
>QEPC01014636.1:1228623-1248721 GCA_003113815.1 Sphenodon punctatus
ACCCACCAGCCAACACCCATCTCCACCCAGAGGAACTGGGTGGAGGCATCATGTGTGCACAGGGCCCATGGTGATTGGCTGCAGTGGTGCACTGCAACAGGTATAATAAAATTTAACACCCATCTTATGAGTGTTAGAGCGTCTGTGTAAAAAGGGCCATAGGCACCAGAGGGCTGTGCCTGGTGGTCATGACTATGCAAGAAGTTAGGGTGTTCATGTCATTTTCGTTATTACAATAAAAATAACAAAAATTGTCATTTTCATTATTGCAATAACAAAAAAGGCAACAGAGAATAACCATAATGAAAGCAACAACCAAGAATAGTGATAATGAAAATGACAATGTCCTTATAGCTGTCGTTATTATTAGTGCACTGCTGTGGCAGTTGGGTTTTGGAGGGGAAATGTGGAGAGGGAGGAGGGAGTAGACATCTCGGAGTCCTAAACAGGGCTGGACTCTTGAATTGGGCCTGTGTTGGGAGGGGTGAGCAGTTCAGCCCTATCTGATGGATGTATCACTGGTCAATGAGCAGTGCAAGCAGTCTCATGGCGCTCTGTGATTGCTCAATGCCTGCTGCCTCCCACAACTAATCGGGGGTCTCTGGGGGAGGGCACTGCAACCCTTTGTAATTTGAGGGCCAGGCTTTTCCTCTCCATTCTGTGAGATCTCTTCTTGTCAGGTTGCATTTACAGAACTGTGGTGCTTGCACACAAAAAATTCTCCATAGCCCTCATTAGAGAGAGAAGGGAAGAGAGACATTTAGAATAGTTATATAGATTAGATATAGATATATATTATTGAAATATAGATTAGAATAGAATAGTTATATAGATAGTTGATTAGATAATAGATAGTTTTCCTTTTCCCTTTCCCTGTATCCCTTAGATTTAGATAGATATTAGTTGCGCATGGGAATTGATACCGATAACGATACTGATATCAAAAATAAAATCTTTGTTTGAAATTGTACTGATACCGATACCAGTATAGATACCAATAATGATAACAACAACTATAATGAAAAGAACATTGTCATTAATAACAATAACAAAAAATACTTTTTAAATAACAAAAATGAAAATGAAAACAACATGGGGACCTGGTTCGCACCCCTTTAGAGAACTGTGAATAAAAGATAGTTGCAGCAAGATTCTTCACATGGGCCTGAATCTCTTGGGGGTGTGGATCTAGGGAGGACGTACCCTGGGACCAGCTTGCACTACTACTTTTGGCTTTACACATTTTGCTGTTCTTGAAAAAATATGAAATTATGCCCTTCTTCCACCTCCACCCACATCACGTAAGCTGGGGGTCTTGCATTGTGTGAAGGAGAGAGAGCATTTTTTGCTTCCCCACTAATCAGCTGTCCAGTGGGGAAACAGAAAAGTTCCCTCTGCCTCCACCTGTGAAAGTCCTATAGAACAGAAAAATGTCCCAGGAGTCCTCTCTCCTTGAGCTAGATTATTACAACACAGGCAGGGGATGGAGAAATCCTGGGTCATTTTTACAGCGGACATGAGATTTCACCGTAACGAGAAATCTCATCAAAATCCTGGTTCCCGATGGTGTTCTTGATCAAACTGATCAAACTGATCTTGGTACTCAGTAATTGTGGTGAATGCTGAACTGAACATAGGGGTGGATGGAGAGGCAGCCAGGGGAATCAGTAATTTACAGTAAACAGAAACACACAGTGGCCATGCACATATTTATTTTATTTATTTGTTTATATTTATTAGCCGCCCCCTCATGCCCATGGCATCTTGGGGTGGCGTACAGCATAAAAGCAATAAATAAGACAACAATAAAACACATCAAAACATTTTAAAACCCATCTAAAAAAATCCCACTACCCCCCACATTTTAATTATCCCAACCCACCCTCCCCTCCTCTGAAGGCCTGGGAGAACAGCCAAGTCTTGCAGGCCCAGAGGAAGGCCAACAAACTTGGGGCCAGATAGGCTTCCTCTGGGAGGCAGTTCCACAATCGTGGTATGGCCACCCAGAACGCCCTCTCCATTATGGCCCCCCATTTTACATGGGTGACCTCCAAGAAGGCACCCCCAGAGGACTGCAGGGGTCGTTCTGGGGTACGGAGAGTGAGACGGTCTCCATAACTGGGAAACCCCACACTTCCACCGCATACAATAACTGAGATAATACTTTGGCCCTAAATAGGACCAATGCTGGGCTCACCAGCCTTCCCCCACCCCCCCACCCCTGAGTATGGAAGAAGCTCAAAATCATAAAGACTTCCTTCCTGGCCTGTTCTTTAGTTACCATATAATGCGAGGACCAGATGCCTGAATTTGAAAAAACCACCCCCAAATATTTGAAAGACTTGACCTGCTCCAAATCGTGGACCCCCAGATGGTCCACCGTATCAAAAGCAGATGAGAGATCTAGCAGGACCAAAAATGTTGAGTGTCCTGCGTCCATCTCCTGATGGAGATTGTCCGCCAAGGCCACCAACTCCATCTCTGTACCATAGCCGGGGCAGAACCCAGATTGAAATGGGTCAAGGAAACCGATCCCATCAAGATGCACCTGGAGCTGCAGTGTCACTGCCCATTCAATAACCTTCCCTAAAAAGCGAAGATTGGAGATAGGTCGGTAGCTGGCGAGTGCGTCCACATCCGAAGATGGATTCTTCAGCAGGGGGTGCACCACGGCCTTGTTGAGACCGGGGTGGTAGCCTTCCCTGCCGAAGGCTGGTTGATTACCCTGGCCAGCACTGTCCCCAATGTCTCCCTGGAGGCCTTCATCAACCAGGACGGGCATGGATCTAATTCACAACTGTTGGCTCTAACAGACCCCAGTACACCTGGGGAAGCCGGCTTCCGGGTCGCTCCTACAAGTCCTGGGAGTGGCTGATGGCCGTGCCAGTGGCACATGCCGAAAGGTCACAAGGGGGATGGCAGACAGGGTCAGAGTTATCATATATATGCCTAGCTTGTGAAGGCACCCTCCCTCCTGGTGAGAGCAGGAGGGTGGGGAGAGAGCCTCCCCCTGGTTTCAACAGGGTGGAGGGTTGAAAGTAGTGGAGAGTAGTGGTTGGAAGCTAGTATTATTGGAGAGGATTATGGGGGGAGGGTGACGTATTGCTGCATTTGTGTTGCGGTTATTAGAATTGTATTAGTTGTTACTGAATTATAAGGGGATTGTATTTGTGTATTAATGATTTTTGGAATTATTTGGTGCATTGTGCACTATATGTTTCTTACGTATTTGCCTTATGTTGTGAGCCGCCTCGAGCCGCCATCAGGTGGGAGAGTGCGGGATATAAATTAAATATGAAATGAAACACCCACAGCATCAGCTGGCATCACTTCCTGAAACTCATCCCAAGAAGCTGGACCAGATGGGGCCTCCATAGCCTCACGCACCACCTCAACTGCCCCTAATCTAGTGTTGAAGTTGCTCTGAATCTGAGAAATCTTGTCTGCAAAATAGATGGCAAACTCCTCACAGCGGTCCTGGGATAAGTCCCCATCCAGGCGGGGGGAGACCAGACTGACAAGCCCCCACACTACCCGGAACAGCTCCGCTGGACACAACTTTGCAGACGCTATGAGGGCAGCAAAGAACTCTTTCTTTGCCGACCTCACAGCCTCAACATAGGACAGCAAATGGGTCCTCTGGAGAAGTTGGTCAGATTCAGCATGAGTCCGATGCCAGCGTCACTCTAGACGCCTACCTGCCTGCTTCATACACCGCAGTCCCTCGGTAAACCAAGGGGCCCTGCCATGACAAGACAGCAGTAGGAGATGTCTCGGAACCACCCTTTCAATGGCCTCCCCGAGCAAGATGTTCTAAGCCCAAATGAGTTCATCAACAGAGTGACCATCAGGGTCTAAGGTTAAATCCCACAGAGCCTGCTGGAACCATTGAGGTTCCATCAGCCTCTGGGGGCAGACCAATCTAACTGGTCCCTTCCCCTTCTGGAGGTGGTGCACCGAGAGACTGGCCTGTAGGAGGTAATGATCCATCCATGCTAAATGCATAGGTTAATGCACTACTGGAAAGCACTTAGATCCTCTGGTGTAGACGGCAATATAAGTCCCTGTGTAAGAGAGTACAGAAGAATAGAATTTTCATTTTGTTGAGCTTGTGAAGATTTAGGAGTAAAGTTACCACCCCTTAATCTGGAGTCTCCAAGTTTTGAGGCATCATCTCTGGGTTCTGGGTGAAGTCCTGGGTTCCCCGAGTTATCCATGGGCACCTGGACAACTTGGAGAAATATTTTTCAGGCAAGATGAGGGCAGGGCCATGTCAAAAAGGATATGGGGCAAAAGAACTTTATCACATCTTTTCAACATTTCCCTGTCCCCTTTGGGCCAAAGCTTTGGGGAAGGTAGCAATACTAGGTAGGAGTGCTGCGGCTGGAGGTTCTTACTCAGTGGCAGTAGGGATGTGCGAACGCATTTCAGAAGTTCAGAGTTTGGACTGAACTCAGTCTGTTCGGACGACCGAATCCGAACTGACCGAACCCGAACTCGATCCAAACTCTGAAACGGCTGAACAGTTTGGTCGGTTTGGATCAAGTTTGGATGAGTTCGGGCGGCAAAAACGTGGCTGTAAGGCAAAAACGTGACAGGGAGCGGGAGGCAGCTGAGGAGCAGACTTCCAGTCACCAGNAACGCATTTCAGAAGTTCAGAGTTTGGACTGAACTCAGTCTGTTCGGACGACCGAATCCGAACTGACCGAACCCGAACTCGATCCAAACTCTGAAACGGCTGAACAGTTTGGTCGGTTTGGATCAAGTTTGGATGAGTTCGGGCGGCAAAAACGTGGCTGTAAGGCAAAAACGTGACAGGGAGCGGGAGGCAGCTGAGGAGCAGACTTCCAGTCACCAGGGGTGGAGAGGCTTGGAGTAGCAGCCAGCCTGCCCAATCACCATCCCTTTTCTCCTCAGACCACTGGCTTCACAGTCTGCGATTGGACATGGGGGATGGGGGGGCTAGGCTGCACAGAGCCAATGGGGCTTGCGGTAAGGCGGACTCAGCAAGTAACAAAACTCATTGCCCTCCCCACCTTCCAACACCTTCTGAGCTAGCCACTGATCCTGTCAGCAGGTGTTTTCAGAAGGCTCCCTCTCCCAGCAGTTTTTGTTCCTTCATATTCCTAATCCATTGCCATTCTCCTCCTATTTCACCCCTCCCACATATTTACCTCCATATTATCATTTATTTAGATTAGATTAGATAGATTTAGGTGTTATTTTTATTTTTTACCCATCCCTGTGTTCTTTATCCCTAGTTCCCTACCCTCCATTGAATCCTCCCTCCCTCCCTCCCTTTATATATTCCATCCCTGATTCCCTTCCCCTGTGTTTGGATTTATTTAGAGTAGGATTAGATTGATTTAGGTTTTATTTCAGTTTTGTACCCCTCCCTGTGTTCTTTGTGTTTCCCCGCCCCCATCCCTGTGTAATATTGTATAGATAAATAGATAGATATTCGATATAGTTACTATAGATAGATACATAGTTGTAGGAGTAGATTATATATATATATGTAGATACACTAACTCCAACTATAGTATTAACTATTCTAAAAGCTATGTAACTAAATATTATATCTACAAATGCCTAGTCCTACAAACACACTCTAAAATATCAAAACTGAATAACTACACACTAACACTATCTCTATCTATCTCTATCACCAAGCTAACTCCTACAACTATGTATCTATCTATAGTAACTATATCTAATATCTATCTATTTATCTATACAATATTACACAGGGATGGGTGCGGGGAAACACAAAGAACACAGGGAGGGGTACAAAACTGAAATAAAACCTAAATCAATCTAATCCTACTCTAAATAAATCCCAAAACAGGGGAAGGGAATCAGGGATGGAATATATAAAGGGAGGGAGGATTCAATTGAGGGTCATATATATATATGATAAAAAATTGAATACAAAAATGTATATATATATTTTAAAAAATCTTTGTGTGCTGCCTGTCACATTCTTTGATTTGGAAGACATGGAGAAGGGAAGTAGGAGAGGCCGGTCTGCTGCCCGTAAGGCGGACAATGGGGCAAGTGGAAGAGGTGGTGGTAGGGGCTGTGCCAAAAGAGTGGCAGCATGCAGCAGCAGCCAGAGCCAATCACCACACCCCAAGATTCGCAGGCCTGATTTGGGGAGACATGCCACACTACCTGTCTGCCTGCCCTCCCTCCTGCCTCCTCTGCCGCCCAGGTTGCTGCCAAGCTCAAAGCCTGCCTCAGCTAGCCTTCCTGTCTCTCATGCCACACTGCCTGTCTTCCCGCCCAGGTTTCCGACAAGCTCAAAGCCTGCCCCAGACCTCCAGCCTGCCTCTCATGCCACGCTGCCTGTCTGCTTCCCAGGTTTCCGACAAGCTCAAAGCCTGCCCCAGACCTCCAGCCTGCCTCTCATGCCACGCTGCCTGTCTGCCCACCCAGGTTGCTGCCATGCTCTAAGCCTGCCTCAGCCCGCCTTCCTGCCTCTCATGCCACGCTGCCTGTCTGCCCACCCAGGTTGCTGCCATGCTCTAAGTCTGCCTCAGCCCGCCTTCCTGCCTCTCATGCCACGCTGCCTGTCTGCCCACCCAGGTTGCTGGCGGGAGAGAGAGAGAGAGAGATGAGAGAGAGACAGAGAGAGAGAAACCTGTCTCTTATACACATCTAGATGTGTATAAGAGACAGGCCTACTCCTCCACACCCACCCACGGATGCCCACCGAAGCTGATTAAAGAGCCCCTCTGCCCAGCACTTGCCACCTGCTGCCCGACTGCCAAAGAGCCTCTCTCTCTTTCTCTCTGGCACACCCACACAGACACAAGCTCTGCCCCTCCTGGGGGGCTGTCTGCAAGTTGAGACCCTGCTGCTGGCACATCTTTGGGCTAATACCTATGCTACATGTGGTGCTGCTGGTAGGGATCGACAATCTGTATGAGATTCTGCCACCTGCCAGAACTTCAGCACAGAAGGATAAAAGATTGGAAAGTTAAAACAAAGCTCATAACAACAAATATACCTTTTATTAACACTTTTTAAACAAACAAAAACAACAACAACAACATTATAAAACCAAAACCAAACATTAATATATATAAAAAGAAAGGAAACTTACGGGATCTACTCTTTGGCACTGTCCCCCGGAACTTGGGGGAAAGGCAAAAAGGGTGCACATTACCTAGGGGCGGGCATCGTGTGCTCCGGCATTTGGTACCTGTTCTGAAGGGCAAAGCCAACAGCCCCTGCCATGACTGCCTGCCACCTGTAGGCCAACTGGTGGTAGAGTTCCAGGTTGGCGATCTCGGTGCAGATGTACTGGGAATACGCCTGCACCTTCTGTTCCCACACCTCAACGTCCTGGAACCATTCCACCAACCGGTTCTCCATCATCAGGGCTTGCAGCCATAGCCCATTCATAAAGTCCGTGGTTGGCTTCTCCACTTGGGACCGAAAAGCCCTTGCAGCTTCCGACTCCTGGGGGGACTCCTCAGCAGTGCTGGAGGAGGGGGAAGGGCTGTCCTGGTGGCGGCGCTTTTGCCGTGCCTTCCTGCATTCTGTCTCCACAAGTGGGAGGGTGGCCAATCTCTCACTGCAGGGGACTTCCTAACAGGTCAATGGGCAATCCATTCCCTGTTGTTCCAGCCCCCGTGCCTTACTGGTGAAGTTGGTGTCCGGCACCTTTCAGCTTGTGATACCACTGCCAGACAGCTGACCTTGTGCGCCGCTTTCTGGCAGCGGCGACCTCCTCCTTGTTGGGTTTTGGGGGCCCAGGCACCAGTGGCAGGGGCGGAATCATCCTCTCTGAAACAGGAACACATAAAAAATTAACAACACCTAAATAATACCCTGCATTTATGATGATGCCCCCAGTCCTCCCTCCTTGGGGTGCTAGGGGATGCTAGGGATGGCAAATGGAAAGAGCCTTGCTGGCACATGCAAATCCTGCCCTTCTTGGGGTGCTAGGGATGGCAACAGGAGACCCTGGCTCCCATGTGAAAATCCTGCCCTTCTTGGGTGCTAGGGATGGCAATGGAGACACCTTTGTTGGCACGTGCAAATCCTGTCCTTCTTTGGGTGCTAGGGATGGCAATGGAGAGGCCCTTGTTGGCACGTGCAAATCCTGTCCTTCTTGGGGTGCCAGGGATGGCAATGGAGAGACCCTTGCTGGCACGTGCAAATCCTGCCCTTCTTGGGGTGCTAGGAAAGGCAACTGTATACCCTTGCTAGGGATGGCTGGCACATGTTTGGGGGGGTGCTTCCTTTGGCTCATGCCTGACTGCTGGAAGAGCCCCCCACACCCTCTCTCTCTGTGGTAGACATCCACTGCCAGCTGCTGATGCCCACTGTTTGTACCTGACTTCCGACCACCCACCCATCCACACGCCAGTGAGCTCACTCTAAAGGATAGTATTCTTCTTGTCGTCAAAGTAAAAATAAAGTTTACAAACCTGGCAGCACCTGTGCCCTCTTGCTCCTTTGCTGAGGAGCCGACCTCCACCACCATCACAGAAGGTCCAGGAACCTCTTCCTCCTCCACTTTGACCTTCTTCTAGTTCCTATTAATTTGGCGCCTCTTCATTTTTTTCCCCTCAGTCCCACACAAAAACAGCCAAACAAAACACACCCTCAACTCTCACCAACCAGCCAAAACAAAGCAAACAACACACAGTCCAACACAGCGAAAACACACTAAACAAAACCAAACAGACAGACAGCCACACCACACATGCTCTCTCTCCACACAAGCTCCGCATGCACTCAAATTTCCAGTTTCCAGTTTCCAACACGATCACAGGATCACGCGATACCAATACTGATTTCTGAATGACCGAACCAAACTCTACCAAACCAAACAAAGGAATCTGAACTCAGTCCCCAGACTGAATGA
Source organism: Sphenodon punctatus (assembly GCA_003113815.1). Taxonomy (NCBI): domain Eukaryota; kingdom Metazoa; phylum Chordata; class Lepidosauria; order Sphenodontia; family Sphenodontidae; genus Sphenodon; species Sphenodon punctatus. The sequence goes on from QEPC01014636.1 coordinate 1,237,505, forward strand.
CTGAACCCAAACTCGGTTCCCGAACCGAACAACCAAACAACCAAACAACTGAACTGAGTTCTGTTCGCACATTCCTAAATGGCAGAACAAGATGTGCTAGGGTTCTTCTTCCACCTGTCAGGGGCAAGCTCAAAGGATGTCAAAGGGATCAGGGGATTTCAAATTCCACAACTGAGTTGATGCAGGAGGCATGACCATTCCCTCTACTCAGTATCCATCATGCTTCCTGCATGAGTCTGCACAATCAGGCCATGACAGAGGCAGCTAAAGGAGGACTATTCATTAGGTGTATCAAGAAAGATCTAGCCACCACTCAATGCCATAACAGATCCACTCCACCTGGAAGCATGGGCCCCTCCACAGCAGGCATGTTCAAATTGTTGGGTGGGCTCCAATAAATTGGTTGGCCCATCACTGAACTGCTCATCCATTCTGCCCTCATCCTAGGAATCCCCCCGTCCCAAATTTTATTTTCTTTGAATTTTCTACCCAAACACCAGAGGGAGCATCCTAGGGATTCTCCTTTTCAGTGGTGTCAGCCATAGCTTTCCAAGGACAGTAACAGCTCTGTGGGCTGCAGACAGTAGTCTATGGGCTAATTGATGAATGGCTGCAGGAGATGGCCTCACAAGCCACATGTGGAGCAACCCTGTTCCCACAGGACCAAGGCCTACAGTTTTAATTGGGCACAAATATAACTGGGGTGAAAAATATTTGGCTTTTTCCAACCAGCTAATTTAATCGTATCCAGTTCCCTCAGCACCTTGAAGAATATGACAGAGGACATTCACCAATGGCCATACAGCTGTATGTGTGCTTTGTCAGAAGCATTGCTGGAAACGGACAAGTCTGAGCTCCTAGATTGCAACCAAAGCAGAGGTGAAGATGGCTAAGGTCACTTTTAGAACTGCGTGACATAAAACCATGCCATGTGTAAAAGTCCCACATGCGGGGTTGAGATGCAACATTTTGCATGCTAAAGCTGGTCGCGCATTCTTTTAAAACCGCAAATTAAATACCTTGATGTATTATGGGTGGGAGGTGAGTGGGTAGTGGGTGGAAAGGTGCTTGTCTAAAAGCACCCATTGTTAAAAATGACACATTAAGGATGTAAAATATAATGTGAAAGCCGCCAAAAATTGTTTTGAAAGCATATACCATAGTTGCAGCAAGGGTAAACAGACAAAATATAAGCTGCACACATTTAAAAGTGGTCTAAGACAATTTATGGGAACGCTTTTATAGATGTCTCTTTTTTCTTCCTCTCCCCTCAGCTTTGTTTCTCTCCATAGGTTTATTATCTCTGTTGTGGGAATTTGTCTTTCGGCAGCTATGCAAATTAACCAAGTCAAAGCATATGTCCGAAAAAACATTCCCGATTTTTAGGGATGATGTCAGAAGGATGATGGGCACTCTGTCTGTAAGCCGAGGGATCCTTAGGACTTTCAGGGGTCTATACAAAACCCAGGTGAGTCCTCTCCAAGTACAGTGCCCTGTGTCCCTTCACTGGGTTGCATATGCCTAGAACACCTTGGGCTATATGTTCTTCATACAGAAGAATCCCATAAGTGTACACAGGGCCTACTGCAGCACACAGAGTCCTGTACATTGCTGTCAGTGGACTGGTAGCAGCTGAGGAGGGCAGGAAGGGATCTGCCAGCTAGGCTGGTTCTGGTGCCAGGTTAGCTGTTCAAATATGCCTCGAAGTCTCTATTTACTTTGTTAGCTATCTACAGTATTCTCCTCAAAAAACAGGAGAAATAACAGAACTTGTGTTCTATATAGGGATATCATCCCTCAGGGTTTGCCCCAGAGTCTCTGGATTTCTCTGGGTCAGCCAAGGATATCCCTGTAACATAGAGAAATTAGGGCTTCTGAGACAGCAGAAAGCAGTCACATCAAAAAGAAAGTGAGGAATAGAGATGTGCAAACAGAACGGGGTTCGGATGTACGGATGTTCGGCCCGAAAACTTAGTTCAGGTTTGTGGGTTTGGTCCCATGGAGATTGGATCCCCACCCCGAATGTTTGGAAAATTTGGCTGCATGGAGACTTGGGGCGCTCCAGCAGTGCCCGTGGGGGCATAGCAGACCATCGGAGATACAGCAGCAGTAGCAGAGACCAGGAAGGCTTGGTGCTTGGCACCCCGGGTTGCCCGGGCAGGCAGGCTCAGCGCTTGGCCCCTGGGGGTGCCTGTGGGGGCATGGCTGGCTATCTGAAACCTATCGGTGGCAGGAGAAGCAGCAGCGGAGGCCGGGGAGGCTTGGGGCTTGGTGGCTGGCACCCCTACTCAACCGGGCGTAGCAGGCTGCCAGGCATCGGCGGAGCAGCGGCAGAGGCCCAGCCAGGGCTTGGTGGCTGGCCTGGCACCCTTACTTGGCTGGGAATTTCAGGCTGCCTGGATTTTTGTTGAGCGCTCTGTGCATGGCCATGAGTGGATGCTCTGTATGGCACCTGCCACCTATGCGTTATGCGGTATGGCCAGTATGGCACCCCCTACTTGGCCGGACATTGCAGGCTGGCTGGCATCCCCCACCACAGCGTCTGACCTGCCTGATTGTGTTCCCTGCTTCATGTGAGCGCGTCCCAGTCCCTCCCAGCCCCTTGCAAAGCTGCAACTCTCTGCAGAGGGCTCCCAGACCCCTGGAAGTAAGCCCTTCCCCCACCACAGCGTCTCACCTGCCTGATTGTGTTCCCTGCTTCAGGTGAGCAAGTCCCAGTCCCTCCCAGCCCCTTACAAAGCTGAAACTCTCCGCAGAGGGCGGCAGCCCTCGGGCAGTGCCCAAAGGGCAGTGACATAAGGGCGCTGGCCATTTTGTGGCCATTGTGAGGCCGGAGCGAGGCCAGCGAGGTCCCAACAACAGCACCTCAGTCCATGCATTGCAGCTTTTCCCATCCATCGCGAGGACTCTCCCACTCCACCTGAAAGCTTGGTATCCCTTGTGCTGCCATGATTACCACCACTGGAATGTCTTCCCGCATCTCCCACACACTCTCACCCTCCATCTTGCCTTTCCTTCTCACACTGCTGCTGTCTCCCCTGCTTCTTCCTCTTCCTCCTCCTACACTCTTTCTCCAACCTCCCCGCCCCTTGTTCTCTCCCTCACCCATTCCACCTCCCCCCTCACTCTCCCTTAACAATTACCTGAAAACCACCCTCTCCCCTCCACCTACTCTCATCCCGTCCCTGCAAGTCCCATCCCTCCACATCCCCCAACCTCATTCACATTCCCTGCCTTCCCCCTGTTTAACTTCCCTTCATTCACCATCTCTTCCTTTCTCACCACTTTCAACTCCTTGCACTTACAGAAACCTGGATCCCTCCCACTGACTCTGTCACCCCTGCCACTCTCTCCTTGGGAGGCCTTTCGTTCTCTCACCTGTCCCGCCCCGAAGACCAGGGTGGTGGAGTGGGCCTTCTCCTTGCCAACCCATGTTGATTCCAGCCCCTTTCCCCTCCCCTTTCTTCCCTTCCTTCAAGGCTCACTCTGTGCGTCTCTACTCCCCCCTTCACCTTCGGATCACTGTCATTTACCGCCCCCCTGCCCCCTTATCCTATTTTCTCCCAGACTTTGAATCTTGGCTTACCTTCTTCCTCTCTGATGATACACCAGCTCTCATTCTGAGACTTCAACATCCATGTTGATGTACCTTCGCAGCCCTCTACCTCCCGCTTTCTCTCCCTAACCTCCTCCTTTGATCTCCGCCTCTGGACTGATTCAACCACCCACACCGACGGCCACTCTCTCGACCTCATCTTCTCCATAAAATGTCCTGTTTCTGACCTCTCCTTTGACTTTTGTCCTGTTGCTGACCATCACCTCGCTTCCTTCAATCTCTCCCACCAACCCCCATCTTCTTCCCCAGCGCCACGCCCCTTCCATGATCTGCAGGTTATTACTCCTGTAGATTTGCTTCCTCCCTCTCCCCCCTTCTCCCTCCTGTATTCTCCTCCTCCTCCCCTGACACTTCCATCTCTTCTTTTAATGCCTTTCTCTCCATGACTCTTGACTCTCTTGCCCCCTCTCCTCCCACCCTTTTTGACCCCCAAAACCCCCATCCCTGGCTCACCCCTACTATCTGCTACCTCCACTCCTGCACCCGGGCTGCTGAATGCCTCTGGACCAAATCCCGCTCCCACCCTGACTTCTGCTATCTCCTGGCGAGGTAACATTACTATGCCTCCCGGGTTGAATCCTACTCTCATGACCCTTGCTGCCTCTTCTCCATCTTTGACTCCCTTCTCAAGCTACCCTGCCCCCCTCCACCCTCTTCCCTCTCTGCTCAGGATCTCACGTCATTCTTCACCTCAAAGATTGACAATATCCACCAGGACATTGCTTCCCATCCATCTCCTGTCCCTGCTCCCTCTCCACCCCCTCCCCCAACTCTCCTCTCCTCCTTCCCTCCTGCCTCCCTCGAGAAAATCTCCTCCCTGCTCTCTTCTTCCAACCCCTCCACCTGCCCTCTCAACCCCATCCCCTCCTGCCTCCTCACCTTCATTGCTCCCACTGTTTCCCCCCCTTCTACATGTCATTAATCTTTCCCTCTCCACTGGCTCCTTCCCCTCTCCCTTCAAGCATGCCACTCTCTTTCCCGTTCTCAAAAAGTCCACCCTTGACCCCTCTGACCCCTCTAGTTACCGGCCGGTCTACCTCCTACCCTTCGCCTCTAAGCTTCTGGAAGGTGTTATCTACTCCCATTGTCTGGAACTCCTCTCTGCTAACTCCTCCCTGGACCCTCTTCAATCTGGCTTCCGTCCCCTTCACTTCACTGAAACTGCCCTTGCCAAGAATATCAATGATCTACTTGTCACTAAGTCTAAGCACCTCTACTCCATTCTTGTCCTCTTTGACCTCTCCCCTGCCTTTGACACTGTTGACCACTCACTCCTACTGGACTCTCTTCGCTCCCTGGACTTCTGCGGCTCTGTCTTTGACTGGTTCTCCTCCTCCCTCTCTGACCACTCCTTCAATGAGTCTCTTCCCAATTCCACGTCCTCCTCCCTCCCCCTTTCAGTAGGGGTTCCCCAAGGCTCTGTCCTGGGCCCTCTCCTCTTCTCTATCTACACCCTGTCCCTGGGCAAACTCATTGCCTCCCATGGCTTCCAATATCATCTTTATGCTGACAACACTCAACTCTCTCTCTCCACCCCCTCTCTTTCCCCTTCTGTCCAAGCTCACCTCATCAACTGTCTCTCTGATATCTCCGCCTGGATGTCCCAATGCCAGCTCAAGCTCAATATGGCTAAGACTGAACTCCTTATCTTTCCTCACTTCCCTTCCTCCCCCTCTTCTCTATCCATTCTTATTGATGGTGTCACCATTCATCCTGTTCCCCTAGCCCATAGCTTGGGCTTCATATTTGATACTCACCTCTCCTTTAAACCTTAAATTGACTCTGTTGCCAAGTCCTGTCACTTTGCTTTCTATAACATCACTCGGATTCACCCCTTTCTCTCTGTCTCCTCAGCCAAAACCCTTATTCATGCTATGCTCATCTCCCACCTTGACTACTGAAACCTCCTCCTTGCTGGCCTTCCCCGCTCTCATCTGTTGCCCCTTATCTCCATCCAAAACTCCGCTGCTAGGGTCATCGACTTGGCCCATTGTTTCAACCACATGCAGCCTCTCCTCTCCTCACTTCACTGGCTCCCCCTCCCCCAACGCATCCTTCAAAAACTCCTGGTATTTACTTACAAAGCCCTTCACAGCCTGGCTCAGTCTTACCTCTCAGTGCTAATCTCCATACACATGCCTGCATGCACTCTCCTCTCCTCCTCTGCCCACTCCCTCACTCTCCCTCGTCTCCCCTGCTCCCCTTACTGCCTTCAGCCCTTCTCCCTTGCTGCCCCCCATGCCTGGAACTCCCTCCCTGCCCACATCTGCCTTTCTCCCTCCCTCCACTCCTTGAAATCCCTCCTCAAAACCCACCTCTTCCTCACCACCTTTCCTGATGCTTGCTAGAACTTTCCTCTCAACATTTACTGTCTGCCCTCCCCCTGACTCCTCTCTAACTGCAACCAAGCCAAGCACATGCACCTGGGACTTCACATCCACTTGAACATTTTATCCTTTGTCTCTCCCTATGTCCCCTCTCCTTGTCTCCCCTCTCCAAGTCTTTTAGATTGTAAGCTGTAGGCAGGGACCATGTCCATCTCATTGTTCTGTAAAGTGCCAGGTACACAGCTGGTGCTATACAAGTGCTAATAAATAATAAATAAAATAATAATAATAATAATAATAAGAAGAAGAAGAAGAAGAAGAATCAGTGGAGCAGCAGCAGAGGCCTGGCCAGGGCTTGGTGGCTGGCACCCCTACTCGGCTGGGCATTGGAGGCTGCTAGGCATTGGCGGAGCAGCGGCAGAGGCCCAGCCAGGTCTTGGTGACTGGTACTCCTACTCATCCGGGCATTGTGGGCTGCCAGGCATCGGCAGACCTTGGTGGCTGGCACCCCTACTCGGCCAGGCATTGCAGGCTGCCAGGTATTGGTGGAGCTATTCAGCTTGCCTCACATGAAGCACGATTTTCGGCAACCACTCTGTGCGTGGCCATGAGTGGGTGCTCTGTGGTATGGCACCTGCCACCTATGTGTTATGCGGTATGGCCAGTATGGCACCCCTACTTGGCTTGACATTGCAGGCTGCCAGGCATTGGCAGAGCAGTGGCAGAGGCCCAGCCAGGGTTTTGTGGCTGTCCCCCTTACTTGGCTGGGCATTGTAGGCTGCTTGGAATTTTGGTGAATGCTCTATGTGTGGCCATGAGTGGTTACTCTGTATGGCACCTGCCACCTATGCATTATGTGGTATGTCCAGTATGGCACCCCTACTTGGCCGGGCATTTCAGGCTTCCAGGCATTGGTGGAGCAGTGTCAGAGGCCCAGCCAGGGCTTGATGGCTGGCACCCCTACTTGACCAGGCATTGCAGACTTGCATCCTACTCGCCGGATCTCAACAAGCTCTTCTGGCCCACATGGAGTGACACACCACTGACAGCACTGATGGGAGGGGCAGAACATGGTGGTGACACAGCTCTCAGAGGGACAGCTATCACCTCAGCATCAGACATCTCCTCCACAGGACTAGTATCTGCCTCTCTGTCCCCAATCTGAGATATGTCCCATGAAGGGGAGTACTGGGACTCTGATGCTGATCGAATGCCCATGATAATGCCACTCTCCCTGTGTCCCCTATAGATGATGCTGCTACTTCTGCTGCTACTTCTGCTCCTCTCCCTGCTGCCATTGTCTGGGGATTGGGCCCTGCCTCTAGCAGCCGGGGTGGGATCCACCAGCCCTGGACTGCTGGGGATCACATCAATAATGGGGGACATTAGTGGCCCATAATGAACATCCGACCCTGAAGCACCTGCACCTGCTCCTGCAGCTGAATCAGAGACAGACATAGCCTCCTGGATTTCAGGCCTTTCAGTGCCCTGCGTGGCAGTGGAGGACGCTGGCAGGAGGCAATGCTGAACCACACCCCTAGTGCCACGCAGACTAGGAAGGCAGGCTGAGGCAGGGTTCAAGCTTTGCCCACATGGCGGGCATACAGGTACTTTGCACAACACAGGGAGGGGTAAAAAAAATAAAAACAACACCTAAATCTATCTAATCTAATCTAAATAAATGAACCTATGAGGTAAATGTGTGAAAATGGGTGAAATAGGAGAAGGATGGTAATGGATTGTGAGGAACACAAACTGCTGGGAGAGGGAGAGTTCTGAAAACTCCTGCTGACAGGATCAGTGACTAGCTCAGAACAAATTGGAAGGGGGGGAGGGCAATTACTTTTGTTACTTGCTGCGCCCGCCTTATCACAAGCCCCATTGGCTCTGTTCAGCCAAGCTCATGGCCAATTGCAAACTGCCAAGCCAGTGGTTTGAGGAAAAGAAGGATGGTGACTGGGCAGGCTGGCTGATAGTCCAAGCCTCTCCACCCCTCCTCAGATGACCCCTGCTTCCCCCGGACCTGCCAGCCAGGTTTTTCCCACCCAAACACGCCCGAACTCATCCGAATGCGGCCAAACTGTTCAGGGGTTTCCGCGTTCGGTTCGGGTGTTTGGTTCAGTTGTCCTTACTGGCTGAGTTTGGTCCAAACTCCGACCATCTGAACCGCATTCACACATTCCTAATAGGGAGTTTCTCACCTCTTTCCAATGTGGCCCTGCCCCTATGGAATGATGTGATGTTATGATGCTTCATAAGGGGTGGGGTTATATTAGCAAGAGACATGATGGCCCCTTTGTCCCTCCCCTTCTGACATACCCTCCCTTCCCCCAAGGGACATGATGTCACAGCATCCCATAAGGGGTGAGCTTACATATAAAATGAACTTGAGATCCTTTGTGCCTACTGCCAGCATCGCCGCACCCCATCTCGTGAAAGCTCTGAGGGTGGTGATAGAAACCTTAGTCCTTGGTAGCCCTGAAACAAACCCTGTTGATCTGTTTCTGGTTTTAATGGATTTTGTGCTCAGACAGATGAGTCAGAAAGAAGAAGAATGGTTCACTCCCTCCAAGGTCTGTCAGACTGCAGGGATGAATATGTGGGGTGGGAAGAGAGAGAAGGGACTAGAATAGTGGTTCCCAAGCGTTTTGCCTGCATGACCTCATTTTGAAATTTAAATATTGCTGCAACCCCAGACAGCAACAAATACGTGCCTACGCATGCATGGATTTAGTTAATTTAAACACCATCAAGAGATAACTGCTGCCAGATCCACCCAGTGGCAGCTTTTGAATTTCCTGGCTTTTAGGAGGAAAGGGTGATGGCTTTTCCACTCCCATAAGCCCTCGTGGTTGTGGAGAAAAACTTGAGAATGTGCCTATCATACTTACAAATTAACAGTTTGGTCTTCAAAGTACTCTTCCAACACAAGTCCCATTGAAGTGTTGTTCTGGAAGTGCACCTCTTTGAGGACAGAACAGAAGCCCCAAAAGACAAGAATAATTTAAATGTTTAAATCTCATGATTTTTAAGACAGTTGCATGATTTTTGAACACTGGGGGCGGGGGTGTTGGCAATCCTGTTTAATTCATTAACAATCCAATGCATAATGTAGACAGGTTCGTCACCTTTGCTCTGTACAGAAGCTATGGTTTAGTGCAAGAAACTCCACTCTTAATAAGGTTGGAGACACAGTGCCATGTCAATTATTTTCCTTCTCAGTTTCTTGATTCTTGTTTGTGTCTGTCAGAGCTAGAAAACCCCATCTCTGGTCCATTTTGAAAATTCCAATCCCCTCCAAGTCTTTGGGAAATCAATAGCAAAAGCATTTCTTAATCCATGCATTAGCTATATTGGAAAGAGAAGAGTGCCACACTACTTGCTCTGCCAGTCTCATGCAGCCCTGGTAATCTGCTCAGAGACAGGCTTGCTTACAAATCATTTGAGGTTGTTTCTGTTGTTGCAGAATGCCTGCGTTCTGTTGAGACTGTGATTTTTAGTGTAATGTCTCTGGTTATTTTGTCAACTGTTCTTTCACTAGCAACAAAGTACTCTGCTCTTAATTTATGCATTAGCTTTCTCATGACCTTCAAAATGTGGCAGTGCAAAAAATAGGCTGGTATGGAAACAAGTATGAGTTCTCAGAGCCATGTCCTCTCTGTGAAATGGATTGCTGGACAGAGGGCTAATAGAAGAACACAATCTACCAACTAAGTCCCTTAAAAGTCTGCCAAACAGGAGCTCAGCCCTCCTGCTGCTGACCTGCTTCACAGAGGTGAATTCCACGCAGAGCCAGAAGGAGTGATGACTCCATTACAAATGCCAAGAACATCTAAAAGCAATCGTGAGAAACCTCTAATGAAGATTCAGTCCAGAGTTTCTGTTTTCTGACCACTGTACCCTGCACTAATGGGTGTTGGTGACTGAATTAGAAGTACCCCAGCTATCTGGAGTAGTGGGTACACTCACTACTGGGATGCACAGCACTTTGGATACCCTTAGAATACCGCCTCACACAACTAGTTTAGGGAATTAACTGTCATTTGAATGAAACCCACTGTAGCAGGCCAGAGTCCTTTTGAGGCAGGCGGACCTTCAAAACACCACCTGTGTGAGGAGCACTAGCAGAGCTACAGGTGCTGCAGAAAGGTGGGACAGCACTTAATTAGGAGCTGCAGCTGTGGGAGGGCATGGCGCTAGCCAGCTCTAGTGAACTCAAGCCTGAGGGTAGCTCAGTGCTAGAAGAGAGAGCAGGAGCTCTGTGTTGGAGGACTCTCTAGCCTGAAGGGAGTATCGCCAGAAGGGATTGTCCAAGTGGGAAAGGGTCAAGGTTGGGGAGCCTGAAAGTGTGCTGTATATAGAGATAGACATTGTGGAGGTATGTAAATAAAGAAACTTACAAGCTAATTCCTTAAGAAGACTCTTATGTTGTGGGCCCTGAGCCTGACTGACTTATCCTGAGCAAGTAGGGACCTTGTTACACCCACCCTCTTTTTGATCTTATCTACGGGATCCAGAAAAGCTCCCAGCACAAGTCTGGCTTGATAAAGTTCCTGCTTACTTAATGGGTGAAAATAAATGAGACAATAGCCCACATTAGCACCCACCAGGTGGGTGTTCATCAAGTTACACACGAGGAACCAAATTCGAGTCCGTACGGGTCCTTTTCAGTCGCTTACGGAGGGAATTAGGGTTGCTAGGGGTGTTAGACAGGGTTGCCTGTTGGCACCGACCTTGTTTAACTTTTTTCTAAATGACCTAACCCCCTTTCTTAAAACCTATGACACTCATGCCCCCAAAATTGGCACTAGAAGGATCCCAGCTCTGCTGTATGCAGACGATACGGTGCTCATTTCCCAGACCTTGGTAGGCCTGAGGAGGGTGATGCTGAGGTTTGGAGAATACTGTAACAGGGAGGGGCTGAAGATAAATTTCCCTAAAACTAAGGTCATGGTGATGGGGAAACAGACAAGAAGGAAGATTCACCTTTGGGACATTGGGGGGAATCCCATTGCCCAGGTGAATGAATTTAGGTATTTGGGAGTGATCCTGTCATCTTCCCTGAGCTGGGAATCTCATTATAGGGCGATGGTACTGCAGGCAAAAAGCACACTCAGAGCAGTCCTGGGGTTTTTCTATACCCAGGGGGGGAAACTAGCAGTACCAGCCCTGCGACTTTTCAGGGCTAAGGTTATTGCTCAGTGCCTGTATGCCTTTCCCGTTTGGGGTGCTTCCTTCCTGGCAAACTTAGAGCCGATCCAGAACCAGGCCCTG
>QEPC01014636.1:1251044-1283230 GCA_003113815.1 Sphenodon punctatus
TTATATTTACCTTTGATTTCTAGTAACCACTCTGTATCAACAATCTTGCTTATGTAATCAATAAACTTACTTCTTATCTTTATGAAGAAGTGTCTGTGTCTAACATTGGAACACAAGTGAGCAACAAGGGCTCTCAAGCTCTTGCGAACCCAGAGATTAAAGAGTCTGTAAATGGAAAGGATCGGGCCCTTGGGTGACAAAGGGGTTGTCTCTGCGGCAGGCTTGAATCGGCCAGAGAGAAAAACTGATTCAAGTGGGCTGTACGCAAGGGAAACTGAGTCACTCAAACCCAGTAAAGTGGGGGTGCGGACCTCCAACCCGTGACAGACACAATGAGGAATAGACCCCACGACACTTAGTAGGACAGCTTTAAAATCTGTGGGGCCCACAACAAAAATAAAATGTGGAGCACCTATCACTCCACCCCTTTAACAATTGGCAGTCTGGTGTTTGCTTACAAAAACAAAGTAGTGCTATAATTTTTTATGCACACACACTTGCACATATAGGCTTTCCCACATATGCATATTTAGGCTCTCTCTCTCTTATACACACACCCTCTCTGGCAGGGGTGATTCAAGGATCAGTAGTTTCCTGAAAGTGAAGGAACAGAGGGGAGGGCCTGTGAAAGCATCCACCCCAGGGACTGAGAGTCGCAGGAAGGGAGAGAACCCCATGGAAATAGCCTGTCCCAGGCCATCAGGACCAGTGGACCTGAGGCTACGTATGAGGACTGGTCTCCCTGCAGGGCCCTCTCTGACTGTGGGGCCCAAGCCATGATCTCTACTGGTCCTGCTTAAGGTTGGCCCTGACATTGGGCCCTTTTCACACAGACACTTGAACACTGATAAAGTGGGTGTTATATTTTATTATACATGTTGCAGGACTGCAGGTGTGCTTTATGGGTGCCCTGCAAATGTATAATAAAATGTAACACCCACTTTATCAATGTTCGAGTGTCTGTGTGAAAAGGGCCATAGTAATCTTAGCTACCCAGCAGCACTGCTTATGCTGCTTCAGAAGTCCAACAAACAGCTTTTTAACTACTTGACAATATGGGAAATAGCCCTGCACAGACTCGTATAGCAAGCCCAACCTGAACTGGACTGACCCAGGAAATGCCCAAACTCAGTCAGACCCAAAAATGGTGTGCAGGATCAGGATGCCCAACCTGAATTGGCCCAAGTCAGCTACTATCTCTGTGGGCAAAGGACTGGCTCTGGGCTGCTGAGAGGTATAGTTCAGGCAAGACAATCTATGGTGTCCAAACAATCTCTGTCAGGTAAGATACTATGGATTTGATGGGTATGTTTGTTTGTATGGGTGCCTGTTTCAACTCTATTAGTGGGTATTATTTATATTTTTCAGTACTATCCACAACTGAAATGGTACTTGCATTCTTGTTTCTGGGGTAGTCTTTTTTGGATTTGTGCTTTGTTTTTTAATTTATTTGTTAGTTGTTGTGTTTGTTTTGGTTTTTTAGAATTGGTTATTCCCCAAATTGCCATTTTTGTTTTGGATACTGTAGTTTCAACAGGTTTATTTGGAGGTTTTGAGTACCCATCTCAGCACAATGTGAAATCTTTCACACCTTCTGGGCTCCTTGGGTACCTCTTGTTCTCTGCCATCTAATGCAAAGGTTGATTGCACCATTGACATCAGGGAAATCGGCAGTTTTGCAAATGTATTGCTACAAGGCAAGGCTAATATAGATCAGGAAAAAAGGAGGCGAGGTACTTTGACTGTAGACCAGATCTTGAGCGGCACATCAGCTGGGGTGAGTAACAGAGTAACAGCAGGGGCTGGTGCATGATTGAGCGGCTCTCATGAAAAACACCAGTGGAGATGAACGTGTTTACACAGGTTTGATTCTGACCCACTGTTGCTATGAAGTTTGGAAGGAAATAGTTTCTGGTCCTTGGAGATCAGTGAGTCAGAGGCGTAGGCTGAGCTGGCAGCTCTACTGTCAGAATAGCTCAGAGCTGAAGAGAATAACAATTGGGCTTCACTTCTGTTTTCTCCAGTACCTAATTACAAAGCAAGAGAGGCAAACATACCTACTGTTTGTGAGTCATCATCTCTTCCACAATACCCCCTAGACCACCCTCCTGCCGGCTGTTGCTCAGCATGAGATTCATCACACAGAGTTTCTTCCTGAAGTGTAGACAACTGACATGCATCTCTACAGGACTGGGGAGCTCCCAGCAAATTACTGTCTGTGAATCCACAACAGGGAAGGACTTGGAATGGAGACCATAACTAGCTAACTGAATACACAGACGATTACACAGAGTGATGTGTGACAACAAATAGAGGAGGAATATGTGCAAAGAAAACAGGAATCTTCTATTTTGACATGATCAGCTTCAGCACTATTAATAAATTATTATTAATTATTATTATTATTATTATTGCTACAATGTAGAGCCAGGGTAGCCTAATGGATAACGTGTTGGACTTGAGGTGAAAATAGACAATAGTCAGCAGATGTTCTTTGTTCAGTCTGAGCAGCCCCTACTCAGGGAGTTTCTCACAGCAAACCCAATACATGGGCAGGCACTGTGCTCTGCCTATCACCACCCCTCCCGCCTGATTCACAGCCATGGGGCATTCTCGGCACACACACACCCCACTGTTTGCTTCCTGCCCCCCCCCCCCACACACACACCTTTTTAAGCACCATTTTTGAGCGCTCCAAAATGAAACTAAACAGTAGACGTCCCAGGGAGAGTGAGAGCAGCGAGCACACTAGCTGCTTGGACCACTGGGACCTCTTTAGGTACTTTGCCCACATAGAGGCTGCATGCACCCTAACAGATGGGGGCAGACATTGGCATCAATTCCTTCAATGTCCCAGAACTCCTCCATGAGTGGAGGTGCTGTGGAGGCTCTGTGGTGCGTGGCAGTGCACATCTCACAGCCACCTAATAAACAGACAGCAAACATGGGCTAAACACCCTCCTGTTGTGGTCTATTGTCTTGTTTATAAACAAGACCTAGACCAAGACCTTTGGACCTAGAAAATGATTTTGTTCCAATCCTGTCTTATCCATACTCACTGGGTGACCTTGGGCAAGTCAGTGGGGTTAATCCCATGCCTGGCATACAGTGTGTGCAAATGCAGATCCTGCACGGGACACACACGCACCCCTATTATCGGGAGATCCAAACAATGTCCTACTTTGCAGGGTGGTTGTGAGGGCAAACTAGACAAGATCGTAAAGCAGTTTGAACACTAGAGAAAGCTATATAAATTATAATAATGTAGTACATAAGATGCCGAGATTACAGATCTATTGCACTAGGCTTTGTACAACAACACAGGCTCAGTTCAGAGGTGACAGGCAATGAAGGGTATGTGACAGCTTCCAGTGATTGTGTGGTGAGTGGTGTCAGGATCAGGCCCCAAATACTCAGTCATGCAGGGAACTAGCTTTAAACAGTTTGTTTTCAATTACAGTCATGCATCTATCCACAGTCTCTGGGCAGCCAGTTCATCCACCTTCACCCTGCAGGCCCAGCACAGTCTCGCTCAGGCACAGGAGCAACCTAGAATAACCCCCAAAGTCCATAGGAGCCAGGCCTCAAAGTCCCTGGTTCACAGTAAGCCTTCCCCAGGCAGGAGGCTCCCTTCCTGGGCATAGCCTCCCTCACTTGCTTGAGTCCCTCTGGTTCTCCAGCCTTCAGAACCTTGGAGAGCATAGCATGAAACGGATCCAGTAGCAGAAAAATTTTGCTCTTTCACCTCCCAGGCAGAGACTGACTCTTCACTTCCTGCCACCAAGCTTTATAGTGCTGAGTGGGCATGGATTTGGGTCCTCTAAGCCTCTCTTAAAGGACTAACAGCCCTACTAGGCTTCACTCTGTTACAGGGTAAGTTATTACATAGTCCATACTGCATAGTAGCTTATAGGGATGGGCGAACGCGGTTTGGAAGTTCGGAGTTCGGCCCGAACTTGGCCTGTTCGGATGACCGAATGCGAACATGAACCCAAACATAAACATACCGAACATACTGAACACCGAACGGCGAAATGGCCAAACAGTTCGGTCAGTTCAGATCGCGTTTGGGTGAGTTCAGGTGGCAAAAAAAGGTTCACTGTAAGGTGACAGGGAGGGGTAGTACTAGTCACTGAGGAGCAGACTTCCAGGCACCAGTGGTGGAGAGGCTTGTAAGAAATGAAAATATCTGCCTCCCCCCTTCCCAACACCTTCTGAGCTAGTCACTGTTCCTGAACAGCAGGCGTTGAGTAGGATTATTAGATTGCTTTAAGTTTCATTTCAGTTTTGTACTGAAATGAAACTTAAACCTTAAACTGAAACCTTGTGTTTGTGATTCCCCCCCCTATCCCATATATAGAGATAGAGATAGAGAGATAGGTTAGGGACAATAGTTGTAAGAGCTAGCTTAGTGATAGAGATAGCGCTAGTGATTTAGTTTTAGTGTTTGTAGGAGTAGGCCTGTGTACTTATTAGATAATCCATTTAGTTCATAGCATTTAGAATAGTTAATAGCAGTTAGATTTAGTGTATATAGATATATATAATCTTAGATAAAAATAAATAAATAAATAAAACCATATAAAAACAAAAAAACAAATAAAAAACAAAAGAAAACCATATAAAACCCAATAAAAAACCAAAAAAACACATAAAAAACAAAAAAAACACCCATAACATTTCCTGAATGTCTGAACCAAATGGCCAAATGGCTGAACTGAACGGGCGAACCCGAACCCGGCGAACTAACCGAACTGCTGAACCGAACAGACAAACCGAATGCAGCTGAACCAAACGGCCGAACCCAAACCGCGATCTGTTTACCCACCCCTACTAGCTTAATTACCCTTCACTTCCTGTATTCAGACATGACGCTGCAGTTTGGCGTGATTGTAGTGCATGCACACTCAGTGAGATGTTACTGCAACAGGGGCATAGGCACGGCCATGCTCCCTGGTTATTTTCAGGGAGGAAAAAGCCACTGCTAATGCTCATATGGGCCCACTGGGAGTTGTGAAGGCCATCACCACTGCACAAAGGCCCCTGGGATCTGAGATACACAGGGCCTCTGAAAACATGAGACCAGGGGTATAAGCCCCTGTTAACCCCCACATAAGACTAGCCCTCAGCTGTAGGCTATCCCATAATTCATCCTTCTGCTCCCCCCCCAGCACAGAAGCAAGAGTAGATCCTTAGCCGAGGATTCCGGGATAGCTGGAGGAGAATGTATTTTTCCACATAGTGTCCACATTTGAGAGCTGCAATCTAGGAGCTCTACACTGACATGGCATGGTGTGTGGTAGATGACAACTTGAAATTGGACAGTTTGATGTGCTTTAAAGAGGCTCAGTCTAAGCACTGAACTTCTCAAATGAATTATTTTTGTCATCACTTCATTTTATGGGTATACCTGATTGTGCCATCACACACAGCTGTGAACAATGTGTAAACTGCACTCTCCTGGGAGTAGCACTAGGAGCCACTGTGACCCAAAGACACACTTCTGAGTCAAACATCATTCTTGGTTTCCTCTTTCTGTAAGGGGAAGTAATTTACTGCAGTGATTTAAAATGTGTGGCTTCCTTCAACCAGACTCCAGGCCTGTTCAGCTGCCCTGAACAGCATGTAGAAGGAGTAGAGATAAAGTTCCACCCACTGCCAGGCCTTACTTGTCCATTCTTCAACTTGAAGGGCTCTAGAAGTTGCATATGCCACTGCTAATACTCAAAAGAGCTGTCTCAGAGTTGTGAAGCCGATCACCACTTCACTACCCCACTTGCTTACATAGAGGAGTAGCCAGAGAGTTGGATAATTAGATCTAGACCTGAGATTTAGGTATTGCTAGGTGACTGAGGAAGGGTTTTAAGTCCCCTTACTCCATGGTCAAACATGGTTATTTTCAAGGAGGACAAAAACAGCAGTTGCCCCAGGTCTCTCATATCTATCTGTCATAGTGATCAAACCCCTTAGTTACTTCCTTCATTATGCACCCTGCCTCCCTCACCCTGGTGAGCCCCACATCTCATTCTAGCCTGTCTGCCCCCCAGCCCTGGCATTCCCTGCCTTTGACCCAGCAACCCATTTGTGCTCCTCCATCCCAATCTGACCTGCAGAACATTCAGAGTGGAACATAAGGGGGCCATCTGGACAAAGGATGGGGTTCCCAACTCCGGTGTAGATTTTTGCTTTGTGTACACACATTTCCAGTCCAAATAAATTGACTGTGCATCAAGATGGGCTCCGATTTCTCACTGAGCTTCTATTTTAAAAAATAAATAAATTGATATTTATTGCCTAACAAAGAGTCAATAACTCAATCAAATCCTTCTCTTCATTTTTAGAGAAGGTAATTGAACAGATGAGTGCCTCACAGCTCCAGCTGCATCTCAATGCTATTGGTTTCCTGGACCCATGTCAGTCGGGATTTCGTCCTGGAACTGGGCATAGCACAGAGACTGCGATTGTAGACTTGGTTGACAATCTCCATTTGGAAATCAACAGGGGAAATTGTACCCTGTTGAATTTGTTTGTTCTTTAGGCAGCCTTTAATATAGGGTGAAAACAGACATGACGCTAACCACCCTTGG
This sequence comes from Sphenodon punctatus, assembly GCA_003113815.1. Taxonomy (NCBI): domain Eukaryota; kingdom Metazoa; phylum Chordata; class Lepidosauria; order Sphenodontia; family Sphenodontidae; genus Sphenodon; species Sphenodon punctatus. Next base: position 1,257,632 of record QEPC01014636.1, read on the forward strand.
TGGTCATTTATGCATGTTTCAGGGCTGCATAGGGAACCAATACAGCCCTGCAACATGCATAAATAACCACCAAGGGTGGTTAAAGGGTGGTTAGCGTCATGTCTGTTTTCACCACTGTTGATCATGGGGTGTTGTTGACACAGGTGCAGGACCTGGCAGAGATACATGAGACCGCTCTTGAGTGGTTCCGCTCATTCCTAGATGGGAGAACCCAGAGAGTGGTGATGGGCGGTGGCTCATCGTCCCCCAACGAGCTCTCTTGTGGAGTCGTACAGTGTTCCATGTTGTCCCCACTCCTGTTCTATATGTATCTCAGGCTCCAGGGTGAGATCATTACGAGATCTGGAGTGAAATGCCATCAGTATGCTGATGACATCCAACTCTCTCTTTCTTTTTCATCTGACCCAGGCCCTGAAGTTTCAGTGCTTACCAGGTGCCTGGCTGCTGTTGGGTGGTGAGAAAGCCGATTAAAACTGAATCCAGACAAGACTGAGGTGATGATGGTTGACCTGCCCTGTGACACATCTGGACCCCTGCTATTAATGGTGTCCAGCCTCCTTTGGTCACTCAGGTTTACAGCCTTGGGCTGCTCTTGGATCCATTCCTGCACCTGGATGGTCAGATTGCAGTGGTAGCCATGAGTGTTTTTCACCAACTTCATCTTGTGAGAAGGCTGTAATGGTTTGTTATCGGACTCAGATTTGGCCACTGTCATTCATGCCTTTGTAACCTCAAGGCTAGACTATTGAAATGTGCTCTATGTGGGGCTGCTTTTGATAACCGTTCAGAAGCTGCAGTTGGTGCAGAATGCGGTGAGTCTGCAGGGGCAGCCAATAGCTTTCCAGACACAATTCAAGGTGCTGGGCTTGACCTATAAAGCTCTAAATGGCTTGGACTCCAACTATCTGAAAGACCACATCTTCCCTTGTGTTCTGTCACAGGGGCCCCACTTTACCATGGGGTGAGTGTTTGCAGGATCAAAGCCTCGGGAGGACAGGAACTCAAGGGAAGGTTAAAAGTTTCAATATCAGTTTTTTCACAGGCTGTCAGTTCTCAGGCCAGGTACCAACCTCTGGTGAGTCTCATCCAAGCATAAAGTCTATTACCTCAGATCTAGTCTAGCACAACACAGTACCCAGGCTAGCTATCATCACGCCCTCACAGCTCTTCAAATCAGTCTCCTTCCTTCAGGTCCCTCCAGGTCAGCATCCATCCAGGCAGTCTCTTCAAGAGATGTTACCTCTCCAGTTGTCACAGCAGACTGACCTCTTCTTCCTGTTTGGCTTTCTTTTATATCACAAGCCACGCCCATCAACCTCCTCTTCCTGGCAGTGGCCATATTAAGTAGTCCTTTTCATGGAGTAGTCCATCTTGTGGCTCAGCCCTACCAGTCACGGCCTCTGAGTTCGGCCAAGGGTGCCCTCTTGCGAGTACCAACTACCCTAGGATTGTACAACAAGAGCATGGACGGAGTTCTTGGTGACTGATCCACAATTATGGAACTCTCTCCCCGTGGAGATCCACTTACGCCTGAGCCTGCTTACTTACCTTTTGGAAGAGATTGAAGACCTTTTTGTTTGGCCATGTGTTTCGTGAACTCAGGGTGTTTTCAGATGTGACGGGGCGACTTCGCCCCATCACGGAAACAACCCTGAGATTCCCCACCGGGATCACGCCGGCACGACCAACAGACGTGCCGGCTGATCCTGGCAGGGAATCGGGGAGGGGGCAGGGCTGCGCGGCGCAACGTGCGGCCACACGGCCCCTCCCCCCCACGTTCCCCCACCACCCATCCTCTGGGGAGACGGGCGGGCGCTGTGGCCAATGCAGCTGTGGTCACCGGCCAGACGTTACTTTTTGTTGGTTCCCGCCGGGGATCTCTTTGATCACGCTTTCAGGGATTGTCCAGTGGGGAGCCCTGGAAGCGTGGTTGAAATTGACCCCATGTGGAAATTGACCATGGCGAACATCTGGCGACCGCCCAACAGACGTTCAGGGCGCTTTGACCCCATGTGGGTATTGACGGGGGTTCACTGTGATCTCGTAACGTCTGAAAATACCCTCAGATAGAGTTGGGTGGAATTGGGCAGAGGGTTAGGGAGAAAGTTGGTGAGTGGGGGCTTAGGGGATTTTTAAACTGATTTTAGATGTGTTTATATATGTTTTATGTTTATATACCTTTTATATTTTTGTAAGCCACTCTGAGCCTTTGTGGGAAGGGCAGGGTAAGACTTTAATAAATAAATAAATATTTAGGCAATGGCTAAATACTAAATATTAATTTATATAATATTTCTTAAGCTGGGTATTCATTAGACCAGAAAAGGTTGGGATGCTGCCCACATCACTTGGCACTGCTGGTTCCGCTGTTCCAAGTGATGATTGCTGGGTGGCTAAGGTCTCAGCTTCCTTCTCTGCATCTTGAAAGAGGCAGCTGATGGATCTGGTTACCATGAACTATGCCTAGCCTTTCCCCTGTGTGGAGGGGAACAAGCTGCTGAAGCAGAGAGAAACCATGTGCTGTCAGAGGAACTGCAGAGGATGCCAGAGAGCAGTAGGGAGGCGGGTGACTTTTTGCCTGGAGAAGGGGGAGAGGGGTCTCCAAAATAGCATCTAAAAGTCTTCCAAATGCCCCATCAGCCAAGTAAGAAACAGACACAACACACTATAGTCCAATATTACTTGCAGATAGCTCTGCTTCATCTTATCTGAATGAGTCACGTGTCCACAGCAAAGCTTCAACATTCGGGCTTACAGCATCTGAAGATCTGTCCCACAGATGGTACATCTGCTATCCCAGAGTGGTTCCTAAAGAATTTCAGAAGCTAATCCTGCTTCAGTGACCCTTGTCTTCAAAATCACAAACCATGTTTCCCATGCAAAAATCGAAGCACTCCAGACCTGTCAAACAGTGAGAGGACATTTTCCGACATTGTGTCTCCTCATATAATTTAACTGGCTGAAGCCAGGGTAGGATGAATTATGGTCGTGAATCAATGATTAAATGTTTGCCTCCCCAGTACGTTAAAAGTATGGTATGTTACTTAAATAAATCAAAACCAATTTTGGAGATCAAGCAATGACTGTTTCCCCAATTGGGGAATGTCTCACTAGAGAGAGTATTGTGCCACCATGCTAGGATAAATGTGAAGCCTGCATTTGTCATAAATGAGGTTTGCTTTCTCTTTCCCCCTCTCCAGCTCATACATGGGAATACTCCCAAGGTAACGATATTTTATTGTGGAAAATAAAAGTGCAGGATTAGAAATTATAGTGGACCAGATGCATAGAATTGTAAATGAGATGAAGTCATATTTTCCCTGGATGACTGCCAGCCCTTTTTCTTTATCTCTTTAGGGTTAGCTCTTGCAAGAGGCTCTGTGGAACTGCTATAACTCCTTAGGGTACAGAATGAGGCATTTGCAACCAGATTTTTCAAGAAATCACAGGTACACATCTATGTGATACTTCAAAGATGAAGTGACATTTTCAGAAGAGTTAAGAATCCAAATCCCATCCTGATATTTATTGGCCAGATATCCAAAAGTTCCCAGCACCCAATATGACAAGCCCGTCTGCATATCTGGCTCTTATTTTGGAGGGAGGGTTGGATCCAGGCAAGAGCAACTTGAAATGACCACATGAATATGAATTGGTGTAGAATACAGGCCCACCGATCTTCAAATGTGGTACGCTTGACCTGTGTGGAGCCTACAGCAATTAACGGGGAGGGGGTGACAACATGTGTGTAATATATGGGCCTGCCATGGTTCCTGAAAGGGATCTTTGTTTCATTGAACTAAAGCTCTGCTTATGCTGAATTTTTCAGCCAGAGCACTGACAAAACTGAACTGTGTTGCTACTGACCTCGTCCCAACGAAGCTGGCACCATGTAATGGGAATGGCCCCCCAGACATCACATCACCCCACAGTGGTGGAGCCATGTCAGGAAGGATAGTCTTAATCCTGACCCTTTTGACATAGCCCCGCCCTTAGAGAGTACCATGATGTTATGGCACTCCATGGGGATGGCGCCTCCTATGCATGGGTAGACCTGCCAGGAAGCCTCCTGAACTGCACCAAGTCTGACAGGAGCAGTCAGGCCTCATTGGGTTTGGTCCAGTTTGCAGAGCTCTGAACGGAACATCAGATATTAATAATATAATATTTTCCTTTTTGAAATGGTGAGTCAGTGTGCATCCTTTAAACATTCCTATGTTAGAAGGGACCCCAAATTTCCTTGGATCTGCTTAAGTGGACGTGGGGTTAGGAATATGGGTGACAGGGTGCCACAGTTCACTCTCTGGCCCAAGAATCACCACCCTCGAACCAATGAATAACCCTGGATGCCACACCATTCTGTAATCTGTACTGGTGTGGAAGGACGATTGCAGCTAGGCCCCACTGTTCAGCAAGCATACATTGGGCTATTCAGAGTTATCCTCTGCTCTCCCCTCAAATTCCTTCTGCTTCCACCTGGCATTATCCCCCTTCCTTAAGGTGCCCTAAAAGCATGTCTTAGGTTGCCCCCTCTCCAAAGGCATCCATGTGCCCTGCTTTAAGATGACTCAATGGGTGTTTTTAGACAGACGTGGAGACAGCCTACTCCCAGAACTGCTCTGGGAGGTGCACCCCTGCTTCTGCCCGCTCCTGCTTCTGCCCACGCTTAGGTCTGTTTTAGATGGACCCATAGGGTTCCCCATGCCATGATCCACCTGTGTGGCATCCCCACCCATACACCATAGAATTGTGGGAGGATCACCTAACGCTGTAGACTGATGCCCACAACACTATGATGTTGCTGAGGCAACGACCATCCAGAAGTGGAGCCGTAGCAAAGGTCTGCCAAGCAGATGGACAGCAGCTCCACTCAATGCTAGTGTCACAGGTTTGGCTGGCCTGCACCGCTGATGGCACTCTGGGATGTTTCGGACTGCCACAAGTGGGGCTGCCCCAGAGCAGGCCCAGCCTGCTCCATTTCCACACGTGGTGAGCTGCGTTCAGATGGACCAGCCAGCCTGGGAGTGAATTAGGCTGAGGCTGCCACCCCCAGAGCTTCAGTCCATCTGTTTACACACAATGGGTAATTTCAGACGTGCTGGGCCTGGAGTCCCAGCATGCTGGACCCTGGACTTGATGAAGCCATCCATCCTTTAGACATGCCAGCTTCCATCACGCTGGGGGATCTCGGAGGGGGCTGGACCATGTGGCGCAACGTGCAGCCACACAGTCCCACCCCCCACGTTTCTCCGGCCGCCTGCCCTCGGCAAGACAGGCGGGTGCAGCAGCCAATGTGGCCGCTGCGCCCGATCCCGTACCGCAGTCGGGGCCATGATCCATGATGGGCCAAGGTAACAGATGTTACTTTGGGCCCATCACGGATCATGGTGAAGCTAACCATCCTCAGAACCGTGGTTAGCTTTGATTCCTGCCAGAGATTTACTGTGGTGAACATTTGCCAGGGCTCAAACTGACGTGCACAGGATCACAGCCACCATCCTGAATCCACTGTGATTTAGGGTGGTTGACTGAGATCTCGTCACGTCTGAAATTACCCAAAGTTGAAAAACTAGGAAGAGTAGGGTAGGGCTGCTCCAGGGCTATATCCCAGATCCAGAGGTCCCGTTTGATATCACTCTAACCTGTAAGCTAGTTCTTGTATCTTCTTTACACCCATATTTTAAATTGGCGTGCTAAAGGTGTCTTTTGGAAAGAACAGCTTCTCATGAGACTCAGTTCAGCTAAAGAATTCTTCCGTTTTATCGGTGTTTTGCATCATTACTATTAATTTCAAGCTGTCAATCCCCACACATTTTTAGAGTGACCCTGATTAATTTATCCCAAGCAGAAACAAATCAAATGGATTTTATTAGGGGAAAGAACTGACATCAATTTAAGTTATTTATTTTTATTAAAAACCTCAGGAATTTAGAGTTCAATACCAGTTGGATAAATTGTCTTTTTAATTCCCTCATATTTTTGTCACTAGGTATGTAACTGATGAACTCTTCCAAATATAATTATAATCAGCAATGGTTTGACCTGGAGTCTACTGAAGTCTATGGGAATATCAATGCTGAGTGCTATGGAATACAGATTAGGCCCTTCATGAATATGTCAATTAAATTTACAAAGGTGGGTGGAGATTTTAACATCTGTTAGAAGCAATGGGCTAAATTTAATCTTACTGTAACTCCTTTGACATCAGTGAAGGTGCACCAACCATTAGGATGGGTCCAATGGCACATTTCCAAGAGTTGGGCCATAATGAAGTCATCAAGGACAGGAAGGAACCAAAAGCCCTTTTCACACAGACACTCTAACACCGATAAAATGGGTGTTGCATTTTATCATACATGTTACAGGACACCTACAGAGCTACACTACAGTCCTGCAACATGGGCCATGTTCACATGAGATGTCATAGGTGTGTCTGGGTGAACACCGCGGGCGGTGGGTGGGGTGCATTTCGCTGGGTGGAGATGGGTATAGGTGTCTGTGTGAACACAGCAGGTGGTGGGTGTAGGTGTGTGCATGCTCCTGCGCAACACCCGTCTCCCACCACCCACCACCCACCTACCGAGCAATGGACTCCAATACCGGTGTTGTGCTCACATGGTGGTGGAGGTGGGTGGGTGTCCTTTTACATGGACACCAACCCACCTCCAGCCACATACACCCATCTTCACCCACGGGCCTCCTTCGGTTTTCCAGATGGCCCCGTGGGTGGAGATGAGTGGGTGATCGGTGTAGATGGATGTGTGCTGGGAGTGTGCACGCACACACCACCAGTGGTGTTTACACGGATGCACACCCACCGCACACCCATCCCCTCACCTACTGCTTGCCCATTTGCATGGACGTCCCCCCCCCCCCTCACACCCGCCGGAACACACAGCAGTGGATAGGGGCATCTGTGTGAAAACGGCCTCTGTTAAAATATTCATTGGGGGGCAAGGGGGTTGCTTGTTTTTTTTCCAGTCATTTCATTTTGGATATTCAATTGAATAACCAAATGTCTGAACAAAAATGGCTAGAAACAGAAAACATGAACTGTTGACACATCTGCAAATATTTGTTGTGATGTGAATATGATATGAAATTGTTTTGATGTGGGTTTAACCCCTAAACCCAACTGCTCCCATTATATCATCCATGGGCAGCGTGATGGGGCAGACACTGGCCTTTTAAGGCTTGCCTGTCCATCTTTCTGGGGGCCATAAAACTAGCAGATTAAGAATGGTTGGCTGTCAACATGGGGCTGCAGGAGTGGTGAGAACTCTGGCAAGGCAGGCTCATGTAATTAGCACTCCCAAATGCTGAAGGGAAGAACTAATGGGCCTGGCTCCAGCCCAGGAATGGGACTAATTCTCTTAGATCAGCATTACTTAATTCCTTTTCATGGTGGGTTGGAGTTTAAAATGGATATTGCATTGAGGGCCAAATTGTAGATTTATCTAAATTTACATAAAATTAAACATGCACGTTTGTGGGTGTTGGGAAGGAGCTGGTGGGAGAAAGACTCGACCTGGCAGTAAAGAGGCAGAATGATGTGGGCAGGATGAAAGGGACCGGAATGGAAAGGAGGCAGAACTAGACAGATAGGGGAGAGGAATGGAGGACAGTTTAGGCAAGAACAAGGAGAATCAGATGAGTGTCTTAGGCCTTTGCCCCACCCTTTTCTGACATTACCCGGATCCCTTTGGTGAAAGCCTGAGTGAAGAAGCAACCCTGCTCACAGTTCCCATCTCATCTTCATGATAGGAAATCAAAGAGCTTTACTTCATGTCTGTATCTAACATATGGTTCTTTGCAATCATCACATTAAGTATTTGAGCCACTTCATGCCTGTTTGGTTCAGTAACTGATCTTGCACCAACCGGCTGAGATATAGAGAATAAAAGGAAGTACCAAAAATAGCAAGAAAGAGGATCTCTACTATTCCTCAGATTTATCAATAGGGAGTTTGAATTTGGTCTGAACTTATGCAAAAAAGGGGTAGAGAAGAAGATAAAGAGCAGGAATGCACTTGTCTGTCAGCCAGTTTTTTAAAAATATGGATGGTGGATGTTAAAGTCACATGGAGCGGGGGTGGGGGGGAGAGATTTTCTTGGGAGTGATGCATTTCAATTGTTTCAGATGGGAAATGGGTTTCAAGCAGGCAAGTTTTATAGCTCTCATTAGAAAGTCTAGTTTTCTGGAACAGCCGAATGCTGAAGACTTACATTAGCTTTTTATGAGGAACATAAAAATTGATGCAAAGTCTTTCCATGGATTTTGCAGGGAAATGTCTCCCTGGCACATGCGTCTTTGAGCTGCCTCTTTAACATGCTTTTCAGAGCATCAACTGATATGTAGGAATGTGCGAACGTGGTTCACATGTTCAGTGTTTGGCCTGAACTCAGCCCATTCAGATGGCTGAACAAATGACCGAACCAAATGCCAGAAACCCGCAAAAGTTTGGCGGCGTTCAGATGAGTTCAGGTGGGGAAAACAGGGTGTGCAGGCCCGGGGGAATGGGGGGCAGCTGAGTAGCGGATTTCCTGGCTCCAGGGGTGGAGAGGCTTGGACTAGCAGCCAGCCTGCCCAATCACCATTCCTCTTTTCCTCAGACCACTAGCTTCGCAGTCTGCGATTGGCCAAGGGCTAGGCTGCACGGAGCCAATGGGGCTTGTGGTAAGGCGGGCGCCGCAAGTATCAAAAGTCATTGCCCTCCCCTCTTCCAACTCCTTCTGAGCTAGCCACTGATCATGTCAGCAGGCGTTTTCAGAAGTCTCCCTCTCCCAGCAGTTTGTGTTCCTCCCAATCCATTGCCGTCCTCCTCCTGTTTCACCTATTTCCACACATTTACCTCCGTAAGGTGATTTCAGATGTTACGCGGTCCCAAGTCACCACAGTAGATTCCCAGTGGTGGCTAGCCGTCCAACCACCCCCACCCCCCCGTGGTCCAGGAAGGCCCTGAACAGACATGGCCAGACCAGGACCACAGCAGGGAATCAGACAGACAGACCACAGTCCGGGGCAGAGCAAAAGACATGACACTGATTCCCGGGTGTGGTCAAAACATCCAAAAGGCACCATGAAGGGGCAGAAGGCAGACATGGCCGACTGAGGGCAAACGAAGGCAAAAGCGGTGAAAGGAAATGCCCACACAAGAGAAACGGGAAGGGAGGGGGAGGAGGGAGAAGAGCCGCATAGGCGACACACACAACAGGCACCGAGACAACGAGGGCACAGTGGAACAGACACCACAAACACGCACACGGGCACATACACACCCACACGGGTGTCACGGGGGTAGGGGGGAAGAGGGAGGAAGGGAAGGGGAAAGGGATAGCAGAGCCCATGTATATCTCCCACACCAATAAATCTACACAAATATACAAAGGGCAACTTCCTCTCTGCTTGGACTTTCCCATGTAGGGTAAAGTGTCCCTCAGGATAGAGTGTGGGCTTTCTCTCAGGTTCAGAGAGCAACCCGTATCATCATAGGGACTGTTTAGAGAGATGAAGCCATTTGCCCCAAGGACAGGGACAATACAAAACTTCCAAACAAACACTCGGGGAGCTCCACAGGTCCCAGGGCACAACGTGAGTGGGGGATGGTGAGGGAAGAAAGGGAGGAGGGGAAAGGGAATTCCCAGGGTATGGGGGAAAGAATGGGGTAGGAAGGGGTAAGGGATATCACAAGTGGGTGGAGGGTAGGACTTGTACACAAGGGTAAGGGTTTGCAATAAGGAACACAGGACCTAGAATTTAAGGGCAGGAGAAACGGGGATACCCACACACCAGAATCCCACTTTGCTATCGCTCTAATACAAACAGGACAGGACTAACACAAAGCATTCACTCACCACTGACTCCAGGGACAAGGGGGGAATAACACAAGGAAGGCACAGTCTCACAGATCTTTCACTCCACAGGTTTACAATATGATTCTCCAGATAAATGGGGGGGGCAGTCTCTCAGAAATGATTACCGGCGGTGGCTCATGGCCCCGCCGGTTCTATTTGTAGCCCTTCGCTTAATTTACATCAGGTGAACTCTGGGAAGGGCCCCCCGCCTGCCACAGAGTCTTACATTGTGCTCTACGTGCCAGAGAGAGGGGCGGGGTCAGGAGAACATGCCAGCGTGAGGAGCAGCTCCACCCCCCTCGCACCACTGACAGCGGCGCCTCCAGCCCACGGGGAAGCCCGCTGCTGATGGCTGTGAGCAGAGCGCTCCCTGACAGAGGGGGACAGGGTCAGGAGAGCACGCCAGCACGAGGAGCAGCTCCACCCCCCTCACACTGCCGACAGCGGCGCCCCCAGCCTACGGGGAAGCCCGTTGCTAACGGCTGTGAGCAGAGCACGCCCTGACAACGGGAAAGGAAGGGAAGGGGGAACACAATGGCATGGACAACACCCACGGCACAATGGGAAAAGGGGGGGACAGGGAAGAGGGGGGGAGCGGCCCGAGGGCAGGGCAGGACACGGGGAAGGATGCGCAGAGCCCCAACAACAGCACAGCTGGCACGGGCAACCCCAAAGATGCACAGGCACAGGGGGAGGCCACACGGACAGGGGGCAGCCTGGGAACGGTCCAGGAGGCAGACAGGGACCCCACTTGCCGGCGAGGGTACAATGGATGGGATGAATAAGAGCTGGAAACGTGCATCCAGTCCAAACACACACCTCCACACCCGGGAGGATGCCGGGAGGATCAGTCTGGGGGACCCAGAACCCCGCAGTCACAGAGGTAATGGAGGGCACCAGCACAGGAGGGATCGCAGGTGGTTTAGGAAGTTCAGCAGCACCCCGGGGTGCTGGGTGCCAGCTTGGTGTGCAGGACACGGCCACAGGATAAGGCAGCCATGGAGGGGAACACCAGTTGCAGAGGTGCATAGGGGCGGCCTGTGGAGGGGGCCCAGAGCCACAGGCAGGGGCAGCGGAACCCCAGAAAGCAGGCAGCACAGCAGCAAGACTGGGACATCATGGAGGGAGTGGGCAACGACCCACGGCATCAGGGTGGAGGCGGGTGCTCACAGAGGGGCCAGCAACCAGGTCACGGAAGGCACAGGGGGCCTCATAGTCAGCTGAAGGGGGACATGAAGGGGTCCGGGGCCGGGTGGCCTGCCAGGTGCATGAAATGGGGCCACTGAAGCATGCCCCAATGGTATCCCAGTGCAGACATGTGGTGGGCAATGAGGTAGTACACCTCAAAGGGATCCTGCATGGTGAGCCCCACCTGCACATCGGAATGGGACCACACACCAGCCAGCACCGTCAGCTCCACCCCGATGGGCTCCGACAAGTCATAGTCAGCAGCTTGGAGCCACGGAAGGTGACCGAGCTCAAACAGCCGGTGATAGACTGCCCCACAGGACCACTGGTACCCACGGGCCCCGTGAACACAGCCAAAGAAGGACATGGCCAGGACAGGTCCCCCTTCTGCCAGACAGGCCATGTAGGCAGCCAGGCTGCTGTCAGGGTGCGCCCCGTTCTGTTGCTGGCAAGCAGCTTGCCTTGCATTGCCAGAAAACGAGCCGGCAAGCAGAGGAGCCGGAAGGGACACAGACACCGAGGCCTGGATGCGAGGTTACCCCACGTCCATAGGAGACAGGGGATCCTGCCCGGGCACCGGATACACTTGGCGGAACACTGGGGTCAGCGGCGGGTGGGGGCCCCACCCTGAATGCAGTGGCGCTATTCAGTGCTGGACCTATAAAGGGTACCGGCGGGGCCAGGAGCCACCGCTGGTAATCATTCTTGAGAAACTGGCCCCTAGAGTGTGTGGAGAGTCCACCTGTTTCAAGAGTGCCATTTTGGAGTGTCTGGATTGTTTGCCTCAGTCTCGTGTGTCTTTCCCCCCCTTCCTGGAGTGAATCTGTGGTGAGTAACTGAGAGTGAGTTCCCTGTTTGTCTTTGTGCTTGTTTACATGTGGTTTTGTAAATTGAGATACCGGTGTGTGGGCTCCTTGTTCCCTTCTTCCTACCCTCCGTGATTACTTTGTCAGGACTGCCCTTCACCTAGTCTCCACTCTACATTGCAAGCCTCGTCCTCTACCTTCCTTCTCCCCTGTTGACCCTCTCCCTTCTTCCCTTCCCTTCCTCTGGGTCTCTTCCCCTTTCCCTTCCCCCCAGCACTGTCTGCCATGGTTTCCTGGTCCCTGTATATTTACCTGAGGGCCTGGATACCTTTTCTATTTCTCTTCCCCTTTGGGGCAATTGGCTTTCTCTCAGAACCTTCCCATGATGAGTCGGGTTGCCCTCTGAATTGGGGGGAAAGCCCAAATAAGACCCTGAGGGACCTTCTTCCATCCGATAGACATCTAATTAAGAGAGAAGGCCACCCCCTCCCTGTGTCTCCTGATCCCTGTGTCTTCCTTATCCCTTCCCCCCCCCCCGGCAAAAGCAGCAACCCCTGTGACCTTGTGCCCTCCTATGGATGCCCCTATTCCTTTCCAATACCACGATTTAGCAGCAGTGTTTAGCAAATGTGAGGCCTCTGAACTTCCCCCACATAGGTCCTATGACTGTCCATTGAACTTGTTCCCAGAAGTGAGGCCCCATATGGGCGGATTTATAATTTATCCCCAGGGGAGACAGAAACCTTAAGAGCCAATATTAAGGAAAACCTAGCAAAAGGATTTATACGTCATTCAACCTCCCCCGCAGGGGCTCCCTTTTTTTTTTGTCCCGAAAAAGGGGGGGACCTTAGGCCATGCATCGACTACCGGGGGCTAAATCAAATTACAATAAAAAATCAGTACCCCCTGCCCCTCATATCCGAACTCCTTGGGAAGCTCCAAGGAGCAACCATTTTCACCAAGCTTGACCGTAGAGGCACCTATAATCTAGTATGGATCAAGGATGGGGATGAATGGAAAACTGCCTTCCGCATGAAATTCGGACATCTTGAATATTGCGTCATGCCCTACGGGCTTGTAAATGCTCCAGCTACGTTCCAACATTTTATTAATGATATTTTAAGGGACTTATTGGATTAATATGTGGTAGCGTATCTTGATGACATTCTTATTTTTTCAACCTCTTTAGAGGAACACATACAACATGTTTGCACCATCCTGAAATGCCTCCTAGACCACAGGTTATATTGTAAGAGGGAAAAGTGTGTTTTTCATGCCTCCTCTGTACCCTTTCTAGGGTTCATTATTTCCTCTAAGGGAATCCACATGGACCCAAGTAAACTTGAAGTCATCAATCACTGGCCAGTCCTAACTACTGTAAAGGTATTGCAACGGTTCCTGGGAAGTGTAAATTATTACAGACAGTATATTCCCTGTTATGCTGATCTTACGAAACCCCTTACAGCGTTGCTACGAAAAGGGGTACAGTTTGAGTGGAGAACCTCCCAGAACAATGCCTTTATCCTTTTAAAGCAAGCCTTTATGTTGGCTCCCCTCCTACAACACCCAGACATCACACAGCCCTTTATTGTAGAAGCCGATGCCTCAGATGTGGCGATCGGGGCTGTGTTAACCCAAGCCCTTGGTCCTTCGGGATGTCGTCTTCCCTGCGCATTCTACTCCTGTCAGCTGACCTCCGCAGAAAGGAATTACCCTATTTTAGATAGGGAATTATTGGCCATCAAAGCGGCATTTGAGGCCTGGAGGCATTTTCTAGAAGGAGGCCCTCATCTCATCCTGGTGTACGATGATCACAAGAATTTAGCCTACCTCCAATCCGCCCGTATTAATAATGCCAGACACGCGAGATGGGCATTGTTTTTTGCACATTTCTGTTTCTCCATACAGTACCGCCCTGGCTCCCAGAACACAATGGCCAATGCGTTATCGCGCTATTATACTCCAGCCGAAAGAGAAGGGGACCTCCAAGGACCCATCCTACAGCCTCGCATGTTTGCAGCCACTTTTCCGTCCTTGATTCAACTCCGAACCGTAAGCCAGAAAGAGAAACCACGTTCTGATTTTTACCAAAGGTACGGTTTATTTTACTATAAAGGAAAAGTGGTTATCCCTCCCAAGTTCAGACCTCATGTAATGTGGGCCCACCACGACTCCCCCCTTGCAGGACATCCTGGGTGCCAACACACATTTTCATTAATCCAGAGGACGTTTTGGTGGCCCACCCTTCGTAAAGATGCTGAACGATATGTTCAAAGATGTTCAATGTGTGCCCGCACAAAGACCCCTCGTACCCTACCAGTAGGGTTGTTGCAGCTCACAGACTGTCCCAAGGGCCCCTGGCAAAAGAGTGCTATGGACTTCGTAGTAGGACTCCCTAAGTCAGCGGGACATGATTCCATTCTAGTTATTATTTACTATTTTACAAAGATGGGACATTTTATCCCCTGTAAAGGAATGCCTTCGGACCTAGTCACTGCACGTCTTCTCCTCCGAGAGATGGTTCGCCTTCATGGGCTACCTAAGGAAATAGTGTCTGACCGGGGTCCTCAATTTATTTCTCGGTTCTGGAAGGCATTTTTTACTCTTCTACAAGTCAAGCTCCGACCTACCACCACATACCATCCCCAAGCAAATGGACAAGTTGAATGTAGTAATCAACACATTGAACAGTACTAACGATGTTTCTGCACCTACCTCCAAGATGATTGGGTAGATCATCTACCTCTTGCCGAATTTACCTATAACAAAGGACCTAATGCATCTCTAGGAAACTCCCCCTTTTATGTATCCTATGGTTTTCATCCCCCCCTTTGTTTTCCAGAGGCGCCCCTCACGTCAGTGCCTTCCGGGAGCATTGGTGCGAATCATCCACAAGGCCCAGAAGACTGCCCTATGTCACTTACACGAGGCCCGTTCCTGCTACAAGGCCGCTGACGATAAACGCCGACTGCCCGGGCCCTCTTTACAGGTAGGGGACCTGGTCTTGGTTCGATGACGGAACTATCCCTCCCTACATCCATCAGCTAAATTTGATGACGCCTATATGGGCCCCTTCCCCATTACCCACAAGTTAAATGAGGTCACATATACTGTAGGTTTGCCTGCCCACATGCGGTTTCACCCTTCCTTTCATATATCCCTTTTGAAAAAGCCCAGACCCCTGCATATACCCTTCAATGGAATATTCCTGCCCCCCCTCCTGTCCTTTTCCCTGATGGGCCCGGATATGAAGTTTGGGCCATTCTCGATTCTCGTATTTTTGGCTCTTGGCTCTGCTACCTTATAGACTGGAAACACTATGGGCCTGCAGAACGGTCCTGGGAGCTGGCGATGAATATTCATGCCCCTCACCTAATCTGGAATTTTCACTTCCGCCACCCCTCTAAACCTGACCTCTGGACCTTGGGGGGAGCTTGGATGGGGGGGTACTGTCAGGGTGCACCCCGTTCTGTTGCTGGCAAGTGGCTTGCCTTGCATTGCCAGGCAATGATCCGGCAAGCAGAAGAGCTGGAAGGGACGCAGACGCCGAGGCCTGGAGGCGGGGTTACCCCACGTCCATAGGAGACAGGGTATCCAACCCAGGCACTGGATACACTTGGCAGAATGCTGGGGTCAGCGGCGGACGGGGACCCCACCCTGAACGCAGTGGCGCTATTCACTGCTGGGCCTATAAAGTGTACCAGCGGGGCCAGGAGCCACCGCCGGTAATCATTCTTGAGAAGCTGGCCCTTAGAGTGTGTGGAGATTAAACCTGTTTCAAGAGTGCCATTTTGGAGTGTCTGGATCATTTGCCTGGGTCTCGTGTGTCCCCCCCTCCTTCCTGGAGTGAATCTGTGGTGAGTGACTGAGAGTGAGTTCCCTGTTTGTCTTTGTGCTTGTTTACTTGTGGGTTTGTGGATTGAGATACCGGTGTGTGGGCTCCTTGTTCCCTTCTTCCTACCCTCCATGATTCCTTTGTCAGGACTGCCCTTCACCTAGTCTCCCCTCTTGATTGCAAGCCCCGTCCTCTACCTTCCTTCTCCCCCGTTGACCCTCTCCCTTCTTCCCTTCCCTTCCCTTCCCTTCCCTTCCCTTAACCTTTCCCTTCCCCTGGGTCTCTTCCCCTTTCCCTTCCCCCAGCACTGTCTGCCATGGTTTCCTGGTCCCTGTATATTTTCCCGAGTGCCTGAATACCTTGTCTATTTGTCTTCCCCTTTCGGGCAATTGGCTTTCTCTCAGAACCTCCCCATGATGAGTTGGGTTGCCCTCTGAATTGGGGGGAAAGCCCAAATAAGACCATGAGGGACCTTTTTCCATCTGATAGACATCTAATTAAGAGAGATGGCTGCCCCCTCCCCATGTCTCCTGATCCCTGTGTCTTCCTTCTCCCTTCCCCACCCCTGCTCCCAGAACCTCTCCCTCTCCTCCTCCTTGCTGTGACAGCTGCACACAGAGAGAGCAGACACAGTCTCTGCAGCTGACCACCCCACATGCACACACCTCATCTCTGGGATGTGCCCATTGGGAAAGGGACAAAAGCCCAGCTTCTCCGCGTACAACAGGCAATCACGAGCCCTCACCTCATAGCCAAAGTAGTGCAGCCCAGAGCTCAGACTATCATAGGAACCTGTGAGGCTGTCCAGGCAGCGCAGGAGCAATTGCACAGCTGGGGAATGCCACAGGTCACACAGGGCCATGGTCTTGCGGAAGGTCCAGCTTTGGGGGGCCCCAGGGGTGATGGGGGCGGTGAGCCCTGGGTAAGCCCTGCCTGCCATGGTCCAGCACGTGCCTGATACTAACTGTAAGGCAAGAGGGGCCCCACAATCCCTGGAGAGACGGGAGGGGAAGCAGGGGAGCTCCAAGGCCAAGCAATAAGGCCACAGGCTGCAACATTGCCCGACTAATGAGCAAGGTGTGGGATGCAGACCCAGCCCAGCTGCTGGAACTGAGCACACATACAGGACATCCTACACAAATATCAGGGCAGCAAGGACAACAGGCAGCCAAAACACAGAGAGGTGGGAGGTGATGGCAGCAGGAATGCAGCTGCAGCCCGCACACGCCTGGGCGCAGGCTGGACCATGTGCCAGGCCTTGTGCAGGGACCGCAGGTGTGTGCAATGGGTCACCCACTGCCACCCCACCCTGATGCCCTGCAGGAGCCAGCGCAGCTGGCTGGGGGAGGGAAGCAGAGGTGATTTGGAGCCCCCTGGCTGGTAGGCAGGTCATGAACAGGGGGTGGTGTCAGTGGGGCTGGGGAAAGGGGCGTGGACCTGGGGGACCCGGGAGGGGCCTAGCCCCTCACCCTCCCACCGATCAAGTCTCGCCACACACACGCTCAGGCACCTACTCCAGCAAGGATCTATCTGGAAATACAAGCCCGTCAGGATAGTGTGTGGGCCGTTCCTTGGGCTTGCGCACCTGGAACTTAGGCCCCTATCATCATAGGGCGTTGGTAAGGAGTAGGGGCCTGAGCCACAGGAACCCAATCTGACACCACACGCTGCTCCCACACTCCAGGGGGGATAGGGGGAAGGCGTGAGGGAGGCGTGCCCGGGAAGGAAGGGGGGGGGCAGGGCCCAGGAAGACAAGATGGCTGACGGGGCTCAGGCAGACACAAGGGGGTAAATATAGCAAGGTAACTCCAGGAAGGGCAGAAGGATTAGGAACAAGGCGTCACACCCCAGCACGCACTCACTCACTTGTCACAAGGGAAAAAGGGGACTGGAAGGCTCTCACGCACACACACTCTCTACAATAATTTCGAAGTCTTTAGGCTTTAGGAACACGCGCTCAGTACTTAGCTCAGTCAAGGGCCGGTTTCCACTCAATCACCAGCGCCGAGTATCCCTCGGCGCTGGTTTTTATCTAACTAGCCCCGCCCCTCTGCGTGCCCCCGCAAGCGTGCGGAGCGCCGCAGGGGGGGCGTGGCCTCCTTCCGTTTTCGGCCTCCTTCTGGCTTTTCGCCCTGTGGCCCTGCTTGTATCTCCTGTACGGGCGGGGGCGCCCCTCCCTCCTGCCGGGGGGGCGAGGGAGGCGGCGCCTCCCGTCCCGCTTGTGCCGCCGATGCCGGGGCCGGACCCGTGCGCCGCGGTCGGCCCCGCCCCCCTCGGCGGCCCATGACAGTACCCCCCCGCCGAGGCCCCCGGCCCACCCCCCCCAATGGGGAGGGCTTGGAAGGGTGCCGGCGGTGGAAGGCACGAACTAAGGCAGGGGCGTGGACCGCGGCCGCCGGCTCCCAGGAGCGGTCCTCGGGGCCATACCCGACCCAATCAATAAGGTACTGGAGCCGACCATAATGACGGCGGGCGTCCAAAATTGCCCGTACTTCATACTCCGAATCTATGGAATCGGGGCATGGACGGAGGGAGGTAGGGGTCGGGTGCGCCTCATGGGCCCGTTTTAAAAGGGCCACGTGGAACGTGGGATGGATGCGAACCTGAGGAGGCAAACGAAGCTTGTACGTTACCTCATTTAATCGTTTGAGGACGGGGAAGGGGCCTATGTAACGGTCATCAAGTTTCGCAGAGGGTCGGGTTGACGGGTACTGGCAACGGTTCACCCAGACCAAGTCGCCAGGTTGGAAAACGGGTGCCGGGATGCGGTGTTTATCCGCGGCTGCCTTGTATCGTTGTCGAGCTTGTTTTAAAGTGGTTTGAGCCACCCTTTGGACCTCCTGAATTCGTTGAACAAGGGCTCCTGCGGCTGGAATCGTCGTGGCCGGGAGGTCGAGGATTCCAATTTGTGGGTGGAACCCATAAGAGATAAAGAAGGGGGAGTCTCCAATAGAGGCATTGGGCGCATTATTGAGGGCAAACTCGGCAAGGGGGAGCCACGTGTACCAGTCATCCTGGAGGTATGAAGCGTAACAACGGAGATACTGCTCCACGTTCTGGTTCATCCGTTCGACCTGACCATTGGCGGCCGGGTGATACGCGGTGGTGGGTGTTACGGTTACTTGCAGAGCTGAGAAGAGTGCCCTCCAAAACCGGGAAGTAAATTGGGTTCCCCGATCGCTTCGGATCTCTTTCGGGCATCCGTGCAATTTTAGAACATGTCGTATAAATAAAAGTGCCGTTTTGCGGGCTGAGGGGAGACCCTTACAGGCTATGAAATGAGCCATCTTCGTGAAATGATCTACTGCTACGAGGATCGTGTCGTATAATCGCGAGGGGGGGAGATCCACTATAAAATCGAGGCCGACCCGTTGCCAGGGCCCTTGAGGTGGCGTTGTTAGTTGAAGGAGCCCACAGGGGGGCCTTCTGGACGTCTTTGTTCGAGCGCACACCTCGCATCGTTGGATGTGCTGCTGCACATCGGGGATTACTGATGGCCACCAAAAGTGCCTTCGAATCATCTGGATAGTGCGTTGGGGTCCAGGGTGTCCCGCCAAGGGGGAGTCGTGGTGGGCTCGTATTAAGAGGGTCCTACACGAGGGGGGAATAAAGACTTGCTCCTGTTTCTTCCAAAGTCCCTCGATGCACTGCCAATCGGGTGCGGGCGCTTCTGGCAATTCTGCCTGCGTCGCTGTCCGCAACTGTTCGGCCGTAATATATGAAGCGGCAAATACCTTGGCCGGAAGGATCGTTCCCTGCGCCTTCGGTGTCTCCTTCTTGTCTTCCTGGCACCGGGAGAGGGCATCAGCAAGGATATTGAGGTGTCCGGGCCTGTACTGAATGTGAAAGTCAAACCGGGCGAAGAAAACCGCCCATCGGGCGTGGCGGGCATTATTTATTTGTGCGGTCTGTAAAAAGGTGAGGTTCTTGTGATCTGTGATTACCTCCACGGGGTACGCGGCGCCCTCAAGATAATGGCGCCACGTCTCAAATGCGGCCTTGATAGCCAGTAGTTCTCTATCAAAGATAGAATAGTTTCGCTCTGCCTGTGTCAGCTGTCGAGAATAGTAGGCACAGGGCAAAGGGTGCTGTGACGCAGTCGGCTGTTGCAATAAAACGGCCCCAAGGGCCGTACTGGAGGCATCTGCTTCTACCCAAAATGGTAAGGTGAAATCGGGGTGATGCAGGAGGGGCGCTCGAGTGAATGCTTGTTTGAGGAGTTCGAAGCCTTTTTGCTGTGGTTCTCCCCATACATATGGACGATTTTTCTTCAGTAGGCTTGTTAAGGGTGTGGTGATGGCTGCGTATTGCGGAATGTAGTGCCTATAGTAGTTGGTACTCCCCAAGAAACGTTGGAGGGGTTTGACGGCTTTAGGGGCCGGCCACTGCAGGATTGCCTCTATCTTTCGGAGGTCCATTTGGATTCCTGCAGGGGAGATAATGAATCCTAGGAATTCAACCGTGGTTAGGTGAAAGGCACACTTTTCCCCCTTGCAGTACAGCTGGTTTTCCTTCAATCTCTGAAGAACTTGGCACACGTGGAGATAATGTTGTTCTCGTGACGCAGAGTAAATGAGGATGTCGTCTAAATATGCTATGACGAAAATATCTAAAAAATCTCTAAGAATGTCATTTATAAAATGTTGGAAGGTAGCGGGGGCGTTGGCCAAGCCGAACGGCATCACCTGATACTCGTAGTGCCCGTATCGAGTCCGGAAGGCGGTCTTCCATTCATCCCCGGCCTTGACTCTCAGGAGATTGTACGCCCCCCGGAGATCTAACTTGCTGTAGATCGTAGCCCCTTGGAGGCGATTCAGAAGTTCCGGAATCAAAGGGAGCGGGTACCTGTTTTTGATGGTAATAGCGTTCAAGCCACGATAGTCGACGCAGGGGCGGAGCCCCCCGTCCTTCTTGGAGACGAAAAATATCGGAGCCCCTGCCGGGGAGCACGAGTGTCGGATAAACCCGTTTTGTAAGCTTTCGTCTAGATATTGCCGCAGAACCTTCAATTCTGGGGCCGACAAGGCGTAAATCCGGCCAAAAGGGGGCTCGGTCTGCGGGAGGAGGTCGATGGGGCAATCATATGCCCTGTGCGGAGGCAACTCTGTGGCTTGTTTTTTATCGAATACCTCCGCAAAGTCTGCATATTCCGGGGGTAGCCGGAATCCCAAAGGGGGGGCCGGCTCCTGGGTGCCTGCGGCGAGCAGCGGACTTGTGGGAGGTGTTTGGACACAACTCGTCTTGCAATGGGGCGAGACGAAACGCACCTGCCGGGCGACCCAGTCCACCTGGGGGTTGTGAAGAGTCAACCAGGGTAATCCCAGCACTACTTGAAAAAGAGGTGTACACACCAGATCCAGGGAGAGTATCTCTTGGTGAGCCCCAATCGTACACCGAAGGGGCCGAGTCTGCCGCTTCACGGGCCCTGATATCAACGGGGAACCGTCTATCGAGTGCACCGGCTCCGGGGTCGTCTTCGGAGTCGTGGGGATCGCCTGTTCCCGAAGGAGCCCTTCATCGATAAAGTTCCCGGAGGCCCCGGAATCCACCATGGCCCAAACAACGAACGAGCGATCGGCGGTGATGGAAATGGTGAGGGGAATCCGCAGGTGGGCGCGTCCGGTTGCGAGCGTAGCGGGAGCTATGTTTATGGCCGGAGAGTCCCCGCTCCTTCCCGGCCTCGGGCATTTCCCGGGCCTCGGCGGTCCGGAGGGATGGCGGGGCAGTCGCGAATGAAGTGGTTCGCTTCCCCACAATAGAAGCATGCCCGTGCTTGGCGGCGTCGTTCCCTTTCCTCCTTGGTCAATGGCCCCCGCGCAGCTCCAATCTGCATCGGTTCAGGTTCCGCGTTTTTGACCGGACCTGGCGGGTTCAAGGAAACACCCACGGGTCGTGGGAAAAAGCCCCGACTGTCTTGTCTTCGCTCCCGACGCCTTTCTGCTAGGCGATCCTCAATGCGCAGGGCTAGCGTGGCGATGTCCTCCCACGCATCAGGGAGGGCCGTGAAGGCTAACTGGTCCTTCACATCGTCGCCCAACCCCCTACGGAACATGACTCGCAACACGTCTTTGGGCCATTGGAGTTCTAAGGCTAACTGGCGAAATTGTGTGATATATTCAAGCAGGCCCCCTCGCCCCTGTTTCAGGGCAAGGATAGCGGTCTCCGCATCCCGTACCCTATGGGGGTGGTCAAAGAGGGTTGTAAATTCCCTCATGAATGCCTGGTAATTCCCCAATAAGGGACTATCCCCTTGCAACAAGGTCGTGGCCCATTCCAAGGCAGTACCCCCCAGATTCCCGATAACACAGGCCACTTTAAGGGCATCAGTGGAGTAGGTCTGGGGCTGCATCGAAAACGTTAGCCGACACAGGGCCGCGAAGCCCTGGAAGGCCTTTCGGTCCCCCATGAATTTTTCTATCTGCGGGCCCCGGGGTTCTCGGGGAAGGTGCCCCACTGGGTGCTCGGCCCGCTGGGGCGGAGCTTCCGCTTGCCCCCCAGTGGCGCCCAAGCCCTCAGGGTTGGCCTGCAACTGGGCCACCGTTCTCGTGAGGGCTTGTTGGTTCTCATGCAATACCCGCACGTCCATAGACACGGCTTGCATGGCTCGTGTCAATTCCTGCATTTCCTTAGCGATATCCATTGATAGGGGGGGAACTCCCCAAATGGGGAGAAGGGAAAGGAGTTTAAGGCTGGTGATTCTGTCAGTGGGGCTGGGGAAAGGGGCGTGGACCTGGGGGACCCGGGAAGGGCCTAGCCCCTCACCCTCCCACCGATCAAGTCTCGCCACACACACGCTCAGGCACCTACTCCAGCAAGGATCTATCTGGAAATACAAGCCCGTCAGGATAGTGTGTGGGCCGTTCCTTGGGCTTGCGCACCTGGAACTTAGGCCCCTATCATCATAGGGCGTTGGTAAGGAGTAGGGGCCTGAGCCACAGGAACCCAATCTGACACCACACGCTGCTCCCACACTCCAGGGGGGATAGGGGGAAGGCGTGGGGGAGGCGTGCCCGGGAAGGAAGGGGGGGGCAGGGCCCAGGAAGACAAGATGGCTGACGGGGCTCAGGCAAACACAAGGGGGTAAATATAGCAAGGTAACTCCAGGAAGAGCAGAAGGATTTAGGAACAAGGCGTCACACCCCAGCACGCACTCACTCACTTGTCACAAGGGAAAAGGGGGACTGGAAGGCTCTCACGCACACACATTCTCTACAATACTTTCGAAGTCTTTAGGCTTAGGAACACGCGCTCAGTACTTAGCTCAGTCAAGGGCCGGTTTCCACTCAATCACCAGCGCCGAGTATCCCTCGGCGCTGGTTTTTATCTCACTAGCCCCGCCCCTCTGCATGCCCCCGCAAGCGTGCGGAGCGCCGCAGGGGGGGCGTGGCCTCCTTCCGTTTTCGGCCTCCTTCTGGCTCTTCGCCCTGTGGCCCTGCTTGTATCTCCTGTACGGGCGGGGGCGCCCCTCCCTCCTGCCGGGGGGGCGAGGGAGGCGGCGCCTCCCGTCCCGCTTGTGCCGCCGATGCCGGGGCCGGACCCGTGCGCCGCGGTCGGCCCCGCCCCCCTCGGCGGCCCATGACAGGTGGGGTAACACATGCCCCAGCTTATAATGGGTGTGGCCCCAACCCACCCAGGGAACAATTCACCATTGAACTGGGGCAGTTGGGCACCTGCAGGTTGCACCTAGCAGTCTGCGCAGAGTCGTACCACCTGCACACGGACCTATCGCTCAACCAGACCACAGAGGTTCAACTGGCCACCCGGATCCTGGTGAGCATGGCTGGGAGTGCTGCTAGAGTTTGGAGAGCCCACCATGGGTGCAGGCGCTCCCTGGCCCGACTCAGGGCCCAGAGGGTATCCGGAATGGCTCGGCAGGCCCTCATCCACATCTGGGCACAGGCTGAAGTGCTCCTCGAGGTGGCCAGCTGGCTCCAGTGGCATAGGGAGACCATGGGCCGCACTGCCCAGCTCACTATGCCCATTGACCGGCAGCTACGGGTCATGGAGCGGGCACAGGGGTGGTGGTCCAGTGCATTGGCTTAGTGGGACAAGACCACCTGGAGAGCGCACTTTTGGATGCACAGGTGCACCCGCCTGTGACTCACTGAGCTGTTAACACCCTGACTGAAGCAGCAGCACACCCCCATGTGGACCACCATTCCCATGGTCCAGTGGGTGGCCATCAGGGTATGGGCCCTAGCAATGCCCAACTACTGCCGGTCCATCTCACAGCATTTCACCCCAACGCCAGTATCCTGCGAGATGGTGGAGGGTGTGCTTCTGGACTGAGCGATCCAGCTGATGTACCAGGAGGCCGTGATGGCCGGCTTCATGGCTGGAGGGTTCCCCGACTGCATGGGCGCTGTGGATGGCATCCACATCGAGATCCTGCACCACTCCAATGGAGAGGCCATGGAATATATCAACAGACACAGGTATCACTCCCTGCAGCTGCAGGCGGTCGTGGACCACTGGGGGAGGTTCATAGACATTTACATGGGCCACTCTGGCCGCAGCCACAATGCCTGGATCATGACCATCTCTCCCTTCTGTGCCCAGATGTACCATGGGGACTTCACGGGCATGGGATGACCCGGATTGAGGGGGTGATGATGCCCCCCTGCATCCTGGGGGACCCAGCCTATCCACTCACCCAGTGGCTGATGAAGTCATACCAGGTCACCAGGAACCCTGTGGTGGCGCTCTACAATACCCACCTGTGTGCAAGCAGGACTGTGGTCGAGAGGGCCTTTGGGGTCCTGAAGCAACACTGGAGGAGCTTTGCAGGACGGTTGGACTACACGGTGGAGACCTCAGCCCTGGTGATAGGAGCCTGATGTGTGCTGCACAATGTGTGCGAGACCGATGAGGCTGCCCTCGAGTACCCCATGCCCCGGCGCCCTCCCATCCCGTGCTTCTCTATATGAATACTGAGAACCCGCTGGAGTACCGGTACGCAAAGCGCATCCGTGCTGCCCTGGCTAGGCGGATCAGCTGGGAGGCCAAGGCGTGAGGCCGTTCCTCACAGTCACCACCTCCCCGGGCCCACCACCAGCACCCTGGGCCCACCCCTAGGTGCCTACCTGCTCCCAGCCTTGGTCCCATGAACAGAACAATGGATGCAGCAGTGGTGCCCGAGCTTTTATTGTGCATACCTCCTACAGGGCTCATCACCCCCACCACCACCACCACCCACCTCCCGGTGCCGCTTTCACCCCCCTCAGGCTGCTCTCCCCCTTCCCCCCCTTCCCCCATCCCCCATGTCTCCGGAGCCTCCCCCTCAGCCACCCTGTGTCAGCCGTGGAGCTCTGGGAGCTCCCCTTCCCCCCACTGTTCCACCGATGCCAGCCAGCCTGCAATGCCCCACCGATCAGGAGTGCCAGCTGCTGTGACTGTGCCTGGGGAATCCAATGTCTGCTGCTGCTACTGGTACTACACATCGGCCATTTGCTCCTCCCTCTTGTAGACAGGCATAGCTCGGATGAGTGCGCCGGTGGGCAGGGTCTGGGTGTCCATGAGATTCACCACTGGGAAAGATTTGCCCAATTTGCAATAGAGCTTCTTGAGCTCAGTCGAGTAGGATGCCAGCCTGCAATGCCCAGACAACTAGGGGTGCCAGCCACTCCAGTCCCAAGACCCACCATCAGGGTTCTGGGGCCGTTGTTCGACTCACAGGGAGTCATCATTCCACTTCATCTAGAAGCTGCCACTCTAGTTCCAGGACCCACCATCAGGGTTCTAGGGCTGCCATTCCACTCATGGGGAGCTGTCATTCCACCGCATCAAGAATCAGCCACTCCAGCCCCAGGACCCACCATTAGGGTCCTGGGGCCTTCATTACAGGCACGGGGGTCTGTCCATTCACATCACCTAGAAGCTACCACTCTAGTCCCAGGACCCACCATCAGGGTTCTGG
>QEPC01014636.1:1283506-1299597 GCA_003113815.1 Sphenodon punctatus
GAGGAAGCTCGCCTGGCCCCCAGCCTGTTAACATTCCGGCGAAGTTGTAAGACCTGGCTGTTCGCCCAGGCCTTTGGGAGGGAGGGTGGGTAGGGAAGGGTGTTTTAGCCCCCCCATCTACTTTGGTTTTATATTGTATCTTAGTCCTGTTTTAATATTTTATAATATTTATGAGAATTTTAATGATTTTATTGTATTTTAATGTTTTGGAAGCCACCCCGAGCTGCATGGCAGGAGGGGCGGGGTATAAATTTATGAAATAAATAAATATCATTCTGCTCACAGGGAGGCATCATTCCACCACATCAAGAAACAGCCAGCTACTCCAGCTCCAGGACCGACTGTCAGGGTTCTGGGGCCTATGTTACAGGCAGGGAGGGATGTCCATCCCCCTCATCAAGAGCTGGGGTGGGGGCTGCTGCCAAGTCCATTGGTAGCTGCAGGATGTTAAGGGCAGCATGGCTTTCAACTGAAAGCCACACGCATGTTGGGGGAAATGATTGCGCTCGATGGGCAGCCCTTCTAGGTGGTTGGAGACATGGGGTTTAGGCACCTGATTGGCTTCCTGGCCCCCCAGTTTAAGCTGCCCTCACACACCACCCTGATCCAGGCTGCCACTGATGCCTGGCAGCCTGCAACACCTGGCCAAGCAGGGGGGCCAGTCACTGAATCCTGGCTGGGCCTCTGCTGCTGCTCCATCGATGCCTCACAGCCTGCAACACCAGACCATGATGGTGACTAGAACTGGAGTATCCAGCATAGAGCAAGCAGAACTGGAGGTCTGCCAGAATGTAATGTCCGGTCGAGTAGGGGTGTCAACCACCAAGCCCTAGCCGGGCCTCTGCCGCTACTCCATCGATGCCAGCCATCCTGAAATGCCCAGCCAAGCAGGGGTGCCATCCTCCAAGTCCTGGCCAGGCATCTGCTGCTGCACCACTGATGCAAGCCTGAAATCCACTGCCAAGTAGGGGTGCCAGCCACCAAGCCCTGGCAAGGCCTCTGCCGCCATTCCACCAGTGCAAGCCTGAAATGCCCTGCCCCCTATGGGTGCCAGCCACCAAGCCCCAAGCCTTCCTGGCCTCTGCTTCTGCTGCCTCTGGGTCTCAGATGGCCATCCCTGATGCCACGGGCACCCCCAGGGGCCAAGTGCCAAGCCTACCTGCCCAGGCAACCCAGGGTGCCAAGCTCCAAGCCTTCCCGGTCCCTGCTGATGCTGATGCTGGGTCTCAGATGGCCAGCTCTGGCACCACAGGCACCCCCATGGGCTAAGCGCCAAACCTGCCTGCCCGGGCAACCCAGGGTGCCAAGTGCCAAGCCTTCCTGGTCTCTGATGCTGCTTCTGGGTCTCGGACGGCCTGCCATGCCACCACGGGCACACTTGGGGGTCCTTGGAGTGAGCCAAGTCTCCTGGTGGCACCAAACTTTCCAACCATTCGGGGGGGTCGAAACTCCATCGGACCAAACCCACAAATCCAAACTAAAGTTTTTAGTCTCAATGGCCAAACGTCCGAACATCCGAACTCCATCCTGTTCGCACATCCATCGTTGTGACTGTTTAGAGACATTCAACGATCTTTTTTTAAAAAAGTGTGTTTTAGCCTTCTGAAAATGTTCTCAGAGAAAATCTGAACCTAACTGCTGTGCAATTCAACTGCTGTATTTCCTCAGTCTTCATTTAAACTTATTATTACCTCAGTGTCCTCATATCAACCTAACTCACTTGGGCCCTTTTTACAAAGCCACTCTAACACCAATAAAATGGGTGTTACATTTTATTATACATGTTTCAAACCAGGGGGAGGGGGGCATAGCTCAAGTGGTAAGAATGCATGCTTTGCATGTATAAGGTCCCAGGTTCAATACCCAGCATCTCAATTTCAGGACCTTTGGTAGCACATCTGGGGGAGGCCTGTGCTGGGGGCTTGGAGGGGTCTCAGGTAGCATACCAGGATGGCTTCTGCCAGAGACCCTGGAAGAGCTAGTTTTGAACCCAAATTTGAACCCCCTGCTGCCATGTCAGGTTGTAACAATACTGGACTAAGATGGACCATTGGTCTGACTCAGTTAGGCAGTTTAGTTTAGTTTAGAGCTGCAGGTGTGTGGTATGGGTGCCCTGCAACATGTATAATAAAATATACCATTTTATCAGTGTTAGAGTGTCTGTGTGAAAAGGACCTTACTTTCCATTCTGCCTTTGTTCCTTCCTTTCCCCCTTTACTTCCCACTCTTTTTCCTGTCTCTTTTCACTTAATCTTCCCACCCACCCAAAATAATATTTTTTTAAAAATTAATGTCATTCATTGCTCACTCTGCTTCTGTGATACAACAGAGTCAGTGTTTCCTTTGTGAAAGAAGAGGTGCTGAGTAGAGCTGAAAAGGATAGGAAAAGACTTATCTATGGTTAATAGCTGGTATTCCAGATAGTTTGGTGGTAATCTGGTAACAATCCAGTAACCACAAAAGGTAACTGCCAAACTGGGATACCAGATATTATCACTACCAATTACTGTTAACTAAATTTACCGTTTACCATGTACCACATCACCGCTCACTACATTACAGCTTCCTGCATTAATGCGTAACTGAATCAGTCTGGACAGAGCAAAGGAGCAATAAAAGAAAAGAAAAGAAAAAGTCAAACAATAATTAAATGGTAAATCGTAGTCTGTAAGTGGTATTTTGGTAAATAGGTAAACAGTAATCCAATTAACCAGATAACTGCTGGATACAGGTACTAATCGGTATCTGACCAGATATTGGATATCGGAGATATCACGATATCTGGCCAGATACCAGATAGCAGTGGTTACTTGTTTCAGCTGCAGTGCTAAGGCTAAAAGTTGGGCCTAGTCTGAAGTATTTTGCCACCCTAGGTGGCAGAGTAGGGGCCCCCTGGAACAGGGAGTACTGGGTAGGAGCTGCCAAGACAAAATAAAGGCTTCAGGAGCAGGGAGGCAGGGCCAAGGAGTACCTGTGTGGCCCAGTGGGGGAGCAAGAATTGCCTGGGTGTGGGAGGGACAAGAGGAAACAGGGCCAGGACAGAGAAGCAGGGAGCTGACATGGCAGGAGGAAGTGGGGCAAAGAAGCTTCCTGAGTGGAGTGGGGAGTTGCCGTGGTAGGGAAGTGGGACTGAGGAATTGCCAGGGTTGAATGGAGAGACCAGGCAGATGCTACTGTTGGGGAGGATACAAGACTATGGTGGGAGGGGGAAGGGTGGAGGAGTTTCCAGGTTGGGGCTGGGGCAGCAGGGAAGTGGAGAGTTGCTGAGATGGAAGGAGGTGAGGCTGGAGCAGGAGAGCAGAGAGTTGCTAGAGCAGTGGGGCAAGCTCAAGCACTTTGAGGGTGGGTTGGTTCTCTCAGATCTCATCCTTTTCATTCCAGAACATCCCATACGCTGGCCCCCAACTCACATGGGCCCAACCCCCGGCCCCCTTTGCATCTCAGATGACCTCAGCACCCCTGTACCAGTGACCCCAGAACCTCTGCCCTGACTTGGTTCCCTACACCTGGTCTGGACCAGAAATGTCAAGAGCAGGGGTGTTTTGCCAGCTGTCTGATATAGGCAGTGGCCTAGTCCCCCTTAGTGGTAAAGGCAGGCCTGGCTCCAGCCTCCAGCCCATCTTGGAAGTCCTACTCGTGACCTCTGGAAGCATAATGTGTACTTCAAATGGCTGGAGAAGCTACCCTATCAGTTCCTGCCAGCCATTGTTCCAGCCCTGGCCTAAATTAGGTTCAATCGGGTGCTCAGACATCCTGAAGTTGAAAATGGAATTACCCTTGTGCTGGTGATGGCTGCCAAGCCTAAATTTCACAGATGACCTGCCAGGACTAGGCCCTGTCACACCCTGTCACAGACTAGATTCTGGGTACAGCCCTTACCTTTAACCACTTGTCTGGTTGGGCTTTGTCCTACAAACCCTACATACAGGGCTGGGATAAGACTGATGGGGGACTTATTTGCCTATTTATCTCTGGTTACAAAACCACCTCCAATCCTGGCTGCAGAGAGACTTAGGATGGAGGTGTATTCATTTTGGGGGCAATCTCTCATCCAGGGACCCAAACTGTGGCTCCTATTATTCCAGCCCTGACCATGTATTTATAGACCTGTAGACTTACAGGGAGCTGAGCATGTGCATAAGTGCTTTCCATACTGGTCTCTTAGATTGCAAGTCTTTAGGAGTAGACTTGAAGCAGGTATCTGCCGCTATCTCATATCTAGCTGGATACCACAGTATCCAGTATATGACCACTGCCAGATGTGGAATGGTATCCAGTTAACCCGGTTACTGTTTACCATTTACTGAAATACCATTTAGCACATTACTGTTTGCCCATGACCTTTCTTTTTTTTTAACTCCCTCCTTCCCTTCAGATCTAATTTTAGATTAGTAACAGTGACACTCAGTAATGCAGAAAATAGTTAATGTTAACACAGTAATATCCAGTATTCTGATTTGGCAGTTAACCTCTGCTGTAATGAGTTAGTTACCAGATAACCATCAGTTGAACCAGAATACTAAATATTAAGTGCAGATAATAATTCTGGTATCCATTTCAGCACTATATAGGAGCAGCGACCCCCTCTTATTCTGTAGCTGGGGTAGGGGTATTAGATAATAGCCCAGAAGAGGCCAGATTTCAGGTGCAGTCTTAATGCAGTGTCACAATGACTATGGTCAGTAATTAGAACTGAAACGTATAGGTGTCTTTGTATTTGGGAATATTATTCATACTTTGGGATAGTCGTCCAAATATCTGAATCGATATCCACACACAATTCACAGTGCTGGCTTTGAACTTTAAAGCCATAAATGGCCTGGTCCCCAAGTATCTGAAAGGCTGTCTTTTCTTCCATGCTCCACTGTGACTCCTGTGGTCAGCCATGGCCCAGAAATGCTCTCTTGTGGTACCACCAGTCAATCTTGTCCATATGACAAGGGCCTGCAAAGAGGCATTATCGGTTGCTGCCCCAGTATTTTGGGACTCCCTTCCCACAGAGGTCTGTCAGAGCCGAAACCTGAGAATATTCCAAAGGTGGCATAAAACCTTGCTCTTTGGCAAAGTATTTGGCAGGCAGGGATAGCGTTTGAGTTGAGTGGATTCCTGGGGTGAAGGTGGGGATTTTAAAGGGATTTTACTGTGTTTTTATTGAATTATTTTTCTGTGTTTTTATTATTGTAAGTGGCCCTGAGCCTTTGGGGAAGGGTGGGGTGTACATTTTAATGAATAAAATAAATAAGCAAACGTCTATACCGAAAATATTAGTTTATTTGTATATTTGGATATTTTGTTTCCGTTATTCTAATTTTTTTGGGGGGGAGGAATTGGTCATTTCAGTTTGGATATTTGTTTATTCCAACAAATGTCCAAACTAAAAAGACTGGGGGCGTGGGGGGTGGAAAAATAAACCTAGAAAACCAAAATGAATATATATATATATATATGTATATATATTTATAAATAAATAAATAAATAAATAAATCATACACACACACTCCTCTGGACCGGTTGCACCATGTGCGTTCACAAGGCACAGGCGGTACCGTCAGCAAGAAGCAACATGCCCTGGAGGCAGCGTGAATTAATTATATGGGGGGCGCAAATGAACTGGTTATGAGATGTGGGTTTAAAGACAGCATTCCTGTTAGCAAAACTTAATTAAGAACAGTTAGTGAAATAGCAGCCATAATAATCTCTGAACCATATTTGCAGATTTTCCAAGATATTTGCATAATTAGACCCCACCTTATTATGCAAATGTGAAAATTTGCATAAGTGTTACTCCTTCTGAACAGGAAGGATTCCCATTCTCCACCCCTCCGAGCAGTCATAGACAAGGATGGCCTCCCAGTGCTTCCCAGGGGGCCACCTCCCCAGTCGAGCATCTACCACCATTCCACAGGAGTGATTTCATATATATATGATGCAAGGACTAATAGTAGTTTGTATCCAGTTCGTCAGACCCGATTCAAAGTGGGCAAAATAGACAAATAGGATCTTCGTTAAGGATATCCGTCTCAGAGCTAACATTACTTCATTTGCTTCTCCATCCCTCCAGTGTCATGTGAACCCAATTTAAAAACTGCTCTGTGCATGTGCAAAATGGCCATCATGGCTGTTCTGAGCATGTACGGCCCTTTTCCAAAATGCCACTGGCAGCATCAGCGCCGTTTTGAAAAAGGGCTGCACATGTGCAGAACAGCCATGGTGACCTTTTGTGCAGGCACAGTGGGTTTACTCCTCAGTGAATGTGTCTCATCACCTGCCCCCAAAGAGAAGTGGAGAGGGCAGAAAGAGTCCCGGAGCAGCCCCAGACTCGGAGCTTGGAGAGGAGTCTCAGAGTCTGGACTCGGAGAGCCTGGTGAGTAAAAGGGGTTTGTGTTTTTTAACAAGTGCGGGGGAGGGTGAGATTCTTGCTTTTCTCAGTGAAAATCAGGGGAATTCTTGGCTCGTTCTCATTTACAAAAACAAGCCAAGAGTCCTGATTGAGCTCTTCCCTCTGTCCTCTTTCCCTACCACACAGGATAAGATGTGGCAATTTTCATGCAGTGCTATTAAGCTTTTGTGCAATCTTGCAGTTTCCAGGCTCAGGAAATTTATACTGTATCAAGTTTTTTTGCTTTCACAAACACAGTTATATTTAGCAACAGTTTTAAGCGTGGCTTGTTTTCTCCCCTTCTGTCATTAGTTCAAAAGGTTTGTTTAACCTTCCTGTAAATGTCATCCTGGGTCTGATATTTATCAGCCGTGAGTCACCCTAACACGCTTATAACTTCTGCCATGCTCCCTCCAAAACCACCCAGGATAATAGCCATTCTGGCCAGTCATTGGTTTGATAATAATATCTATTAAATCCTGATCCAACTCCCATTGAATTCAATAGCAAAGCTCTTACTGCCTTCAACAAGAACAAGATTGGGTCCTTTATTAGTAATCTGTGAAAGAGCATTTGGCATTTCACCTGTCAGTTTTCTGCTTGTCTTGGTTATTAATCTCTTGCTGATACAGAGGTGAAAGAAAAACCCGCCAACGCAGAATTGTTTCCATGTGTTAGTTCTTAGGGCCTTGTATTAAGGGTGTTATTCCTCTCTCTTGCCTTATCTTGCTTCTCATTTTGATTCCACTCCTCATTTATCCTTCCCTGTATTTTAGTTTGCCTTGTCATAAGCACAATATAAATTTGGTTTGGGAGGAGGCATCTACAATGACCTGTCTTGTTCCTAAACTTGAAGTTTAAGTTCCTCCCAGAAGAGGGCAGTAAGGTAACAACAGCCCAAAATGAAGGGGTACAGCCTTATCCCTTTGAACTACAAAATCCTGGTCCCTAACTATTGGTGCATTGGTGCAATATTGAGCTAAATTTTGGGAAGGGAAGGTGTGCCTTTAGGCCTCAGGGAGTACTCTTCCATCCATTAAAGTCATAAAAACCTAAGAAAATTAGTAGTGTCATACTGGGTCAGACCAATGGTCCATCGAACCCAGCATTCTGTCTCCGACAGTGGCCAATCTCTGTCTCTTGGGAGAAGTACCCAACAGATCACGATGGGCAATCCATTCCCTGTTGTTCCCCCAACAGTAAGAAGTTACATCCCCAAAACCTACTTGACTTATAGTCATTAATAATTTAAGGACTTATCCAATCCCTTTTTAAAACTAGCTACACTACCAGCCCTGACCTCTTCCTCTGGCAGTAAATTCCACATGTTAATTGTGTGCTGAGTGAGAAAACACTTTCTTTTATTTGGTTTAAATCTGCTGCCAGTTAATTTCATGGAGTGTCCCCTTGTCCCCCAGCACTAGCTGTTAGAGAGGGGAAATAACTGCTCCCTATTTACGTGTTCCACACCACTTATGATTTAATAAACTTCTAGCTTCACCCACGTCGTGGGACGTGGGAGACCGTTAGCTGGGGAGAGGGGGTAGGTGATGGAAGATCGCTGCTCGTGTTCATTCAGCTGTGTCTTCCACAGGGGAGCAGTCTGCAGAAGAGGCATAGTGATAAGTTCGCAGGTTCGAATCCCAGGGTCAAGACAAGCATCGGTGGAGCGAGAGCGGGGACTCTGCGGGCGGCGCATCACTCATTTACCAGTATCAGCTGTGCTGGAGGTGGGGCCAGACCTGCGGAGCAAAGAAAACAAAGCCTGAGTCTGCACGGAGGTGGAGCGAGAGCGAGGACTCTGCGGGCAGTGCATCACTCACTTACCGGTATTAGCTGTGCTGGAGGTGGGGCCAGACCTGCGGGGAAAAGAAAACAGAGCCTGAGTCTGCATGGAGGTGGAGCGAGAGTGGGGACTCTGTGGGCAGTGCATCATTCACTTACCGGTATCAACTGTGCTGGAGGCGGGGCCAGACCTGCGGGGCAAAGAAAACAGAGCCTGAGTCTGCACGGAGGTGGAGTGAGAGCGGGGACTCTGCAGGCAGCGCATCACTCACTTACCAGTATCAGCTGTGCTGGAGCCAGGGCCAGACCTGTGGAGCAAAGAAAACAGAGCCTGAGTCTGCAAACAGGTGGAGCGAGAGCGGAGACTCTGCGGGCGGCGCATCACACACTTACTGGTATCAGCTGTGCTGGAGGAGGGGTCAGACCTGCGGGGAAAGGAAAACAGAGCCTGAGTCTGCATGGAGGTGGAGCGAGAGCGGGGACTCTGCGGGCAGTGCATCATTCACTTACCGGTATCAGCTGTGCTGGAGGCGGGGCCAGACCTGCGAGGCAAAGAAAACAGAGCCTGAGCCTGTGGCAGTGCCATAGGCGTGTGCCGGGGCCACGCGCCTAAGGGTTGCGCACACAAGGGCATGCCCTTGTGTGCGCAGCCTTGGGCGAGCGGCTGGGAGCGCCGGGTTATTTTGAAGTGGTTTCTGAAGGGTTGGATTGTCTGGCTGGTTTCTGAATAAGGAAGTGGGCAGATGCCTTCCCCTACTAGGCAAAGCCCCAATAAGAGAGACATGAGTCAAAAACGGATGGAGACTTTTTTTCCTCGAGTACGAACAAAAGGTAGGGTTGTGCCCTTGGCATCTTCACCTCTGCCCCTCAATAATCGATTCCAGCCTCTGTCAGAGGCAGAAACTGAAGCCGCCTTAATCCAGAGGAGTATAGCCCTAGGCAAGGCGGGGGGGGATATCACATCAGGCTCTTCCTGACCCCCACTCTGACCCTAGTGGGGCAGCAGATGAATCAGCTGAGGAGATACTTGCTATATTCCTCACGGACCATGTTATGCTTACGGCTGAAACTTTACAGTTTGTTTTTTTGAAATTGTCTAAAGTTCAAACCCAATTGGAGTCACTTGAAGGATTTGTGAGGGGAGAATGGAGTAATACGCAGCCCCCAGTAGGGGGGAATGACCACTGGGGAGTTTTATCTCAACCAGAAGGTCCCAAACTTGTTCAGCAGGCATGTCTAGAAGGGGCTGCTCCCCTGTCAAAGGGTTTTCTAAAGAAGTCGGGGAATCTTCTCCCTCAGGTCCTATGTACAGAAAGGGCAGAGTCCTTTGATTTATTACTACATTCCTTAGTATTTACAATAGTTAATCAGCATGGCCACATCCCCCCCTTGTGGGCGACGCCCTTTAATGTCGCAGAACACCTTCGGGTACTCTTAAGCAAAGTGCCCATTACCAGGAGGGAGATATTGTCAGTTGACCATATGGTCCACATGGTGGGCAAACAAATGCTTATGGTTACTTTTAAATCTCCTACATGGTTGCTGAAATACTGCTCCAAAGGGGTCAACTGGAGAAGTGGGGGGTATTTGTAGCTCGCGCCTTCCAGCCAGGGCAGAACCTTCGGGAGAGACAAGTGTCAGATCTATGTGGTCCGCAGGACCAGATAGCTAAGGTAGGGGATCCCCCGGCTAGATCAGTAGCTTTCCCCCGCCTTCTATACCTGACATCCGAAGTCATAGTCAGTTGCTGGATAAAAAAGGCACGTACCACGAGATCTTAGGAGAGTCCCTCTGAACTCTGAGATTCTGGGACTATTTGCCGGGCGGGGGGCATAGAGAAGCGTGTTAGGAAGGAAGATATTCAGACCCAAGCAGAAGGGGGTTGGAGTTCCGCCTGCTTTACCTCCAGTTCCACTTCCAAGGGGTCTGAAAAGACTCCCACCAAGGAAAGTGGAGTTCCCCCAGGTGTCTGTGGAATGCCCATCAGCCAGGATACAGGAATGTAGGAGGAAGACTCGGGGTGGAGAGGAAAAGGAAGAGTGTAGACGGGTGAGTCCCCTTTCCCCAGTCCTGGCTCTGCCCCGGGCCGTGATCCCTATGATTCCCCCCACCTTTCCACCACCAGTGATGTCTATGCCTACAGACCCCTCCTGCGAGGTGGAGCCTTTACCTTCCCCATCAATTGCCATTCAAGCTTGTTTTTTGGACCGTTTGGAGTCTCTTAAACTCCAATTAGGGGAGATCAAGAAACCCCGGAGAAGTAGGAAACAAATAAGCACCTTAAGACACCCACAAGAGGTAAGGGAAGAACAGGGACTACAGTCCCCCCTATCTCTATTGATAACCTCATACTCTCATTCGGTTAGTTGGTTAGCTACAGGTAGGAAGAAGGATCGGGAGGCTCAATCAAAGGAGGATTGTACCATGTTGCCTTGTGGCATGGAGGAGATACAAAGCGGGCAGAGGGAACCGCAGCCCCAGGAGGGGAGCGCCTTAGGGAGAGTAGTGGGAGAACGGGACTCCCTCAAGAGTCTCTCCCAGGCTGACCCTCCACTGGATGGGTTGCTAAATTTGTCAGTAGTCCCACTAACAATAGTTCAGGGGGATTCTGGATCTGGCCTTTTGCCAGATGCTAAAGTAAGTCCCGGGATGACACGAAACTCCTCTATAGCTAGGGTGCTGAGACAGCGACCGAGACCACCTCCTAAACAATGACAATGGGTTAAGCCTGGAGCTCCACTTACCATCATTTAATGGAATATATCCGGTTGGGAGTCGCATAAGGCTGACCCAGAGTTTTATAATTTTTTTCATCAGTGTGATATTGCCCTGCTTCAAGAAACTTGGTTAACCACGTCTCACCCCCCAGGGTAAGTGGAGGGATTTTGATATTTTTTGTGTGAATGCTTTGCCCTCAGAGGTACATGGGTGTCTGATTGGTGGTCTGGCACTTCTGGTAGCTTCTACTCTTAGGGTGTCAGTGAACCATATTAGTGGCATTGAAGCATATTTTACTCTTTTTCACTGCCGCTTCCCTGGTGGGAGGGAGTTACTTTTGGGAGTAGTTTATATCCCCCCAGAATATTCGATATACTACTCTCTGGATATCTGGCCACTTTTGACGTCCCTGGTCAGTGAGGCAGTAGTCCAATTTCCAGATGCCTTGTTGGTGCTAGGAGGTGATTTCAATGCTAGACTGGGGGACCCAGCCTCACAGACAACACCCCCTAGACTTGACAATTCGATTGTCCCCTATTATGTTCCACTAAGTCACTCTAGGGACAAAACGGTAGGCCCAAGGAAGATCCGGTTGGACGTTTTAATGTCCGATTTGGATCTTGTGATTGTTAATGGCCGTACATCGGAGGACTTGTTAGGTAACTTCACTTATAATTCACCCTTGGGGTCTAGTGTTTTGGATCTTTTTTTGCTTCCGCCTTCTTCTTTTCCCTTGGTGGAGAATTTTGAAGTGATACCAATATTCGTATCAAACCATTCTCCCATAAGTCTGACTTTAGGGGATTCTCGAATTTGCCAGATGAGACAAAAATCTCCTGACCTGAAGGGTCTCCCAGTTAGGAGACGAATTAAATGGTCAGAGGACCTAAAAGTAAGGATGGTAGAACTCCTGAGTTCTCCATTGGTAAGGGACTTAGGGGTTAACATCAAAAAAATGGATGTGGATACAATCCAGCAATTCGAGGTCCTGATGGAGCTTCTTTTGCCGATGCTCTCTACCCAGATTGTTTCTACTGGGAATAGAGTGTCGGACACCTTTGCTCCCCGCTGGTTTGATGCTGAGTGTCGGAGCGTAAGATCTTGTCTTAGACATATAGCGAGGAAAGTGAAGATCGCTCCAACTTACTCCATGCGGTTAGCATTATCCCAAATGAGGAAAAAGTACCGTCAGCTATTAAGGAACAAGTTGAAAAGTTCTCAAGAAGCCCTTTGGGAGAAACTTATCCAAGCAGCTAGGGATCAGAATTTGAGAGAATTCTGGGAGTTAATGCACTCCCTCCCAAGGGGGGGAGGTCCGTGTTATAGAGATTTTCCTGCACCAGAAGTCTGGCAGGATTTCTATGGGAAACTCTATGCCAAGAAAGGAATCACCTCTTCGGCTGTGGGGATTACCACATTAGATCAATTCCCAAAGTGTCAGCTGGTCACTGTTGAAGAGGTGATACTCCTGATTGAATCTTTAAAATTGGGGAAAGCGCCAGGTCAGGACTTCGTCCCAGCCGAACTCTTGAGAAGTGAGCCTCGGCGTTGGGCGGAGCTCTTAGCCCCGCTATTTATGCATATCAATGAATATGGTATACTGCCACGAGCCTGGTTGGAGAGCACGGTGATTCCTATATATAAGAAAGGAGATCCAATGATGCCGGCCAATTATCGTCCGATAAATCTGCTAAGTATTATTGCTAAATTATACTCGCGGCTCCTTTTGGTTAAGTTGCAACAATGGATGGAGGAGGGAGATATAATAGTACCTAAACAGATTGGTTTCTGTAAAGGAGAGGCGACAGTGGACCATATTTTTGTGCTGGCGGCTCTGATCACTAAATCTGTTGCAAAACGCGAATCGCTCTTTCTGTGCTTTGTTGATTTAGAAAAAGCATTTGATTCTATCTGCGCTTGTGGTTGAAGCTACAGACTTTGGGTATGGATCCCAGGCTTCTTTTTCTTATAGTGAAGCTTCACACAGGGAATAGTTTAAGGATCAGGGTCAATAATCAGGGTGTGCTTTCTGATCCGGTCATGGTGAATTCGGGTGTCAGACAGGGATGCCTCTTGGTGCCCGCCCTTTTCAATCTTTATGTAAACAGTGCGGTGGCTTTTATAAGGAGATACAATACACACCCCGCAAAAATTGGAGTTCGGGAGTTAGCATTGTTGCTCTATGCAGATGATACCATGATAATCTCCCAGTCATTAGTTGGAATGAGGCGAGCCTTGGAGGCTTTTGGTGAATATTGCCGGCTGGAACTGCTGTCAATAAATTTCTCCAAAACCAAGGTGTTGGTGGTGGGCCCAAAAGAGACCTGTAAAGAACACCGGTGGGTCATTCATCAGACCCAGATTGACCAGGTCAGGGTCTTTAAATACTTAGGGGTGTTAATATCTGCAAGTGGTAGTTGGAAGCCCCATTTTGAGGCAGCGATGGCACAGGCAAGACAAGCGGCAGCTGCTATTATAAAATTCTATTTTGGGAAGGGGGGCCACTTAGTCTTGCCAGCTTTACAACTTTTCAGGGCCAAAGTAATTGCTCAACTCCTGTATGCATTCCCGGTATGGGGCCTGAAATATACTACCAAATTGGAGAGTCTGCAGAATGCTTTTTTGCGGACAATCTTGGGGGCACCTTGGGGAACACCCCAGGTAGTCCTGAGGGCAGAGTAATTTGTACCTCCCCTGGGGGTCCATGCCTCCTTGCATTGGCTGAATTATTGGCTTAAGAAGATACTTTTTTCCTCCCCCAATAACACGTCGATTAATGAAACAATCTCGGCTGGGGTTGGAAGTTGTTGGATTCAGGGTGCCAGGCACGAGATCGCCAGGCTGGGGTTTGCCTGCTCGGACCTGGGAACACTGGGCTGGGGGGCATGTAAGAAATTAGTTCATAGGCGGGTGTGGGATCAGGCCGCCCAAACAGAAAATGCCCTATGTGAGGCGCAGGAGGTGGCACCCCAGTTCAATGCCCTTTATGCCTTTTTCAACATTCAGAGACCCAATCATTACTACCTTTTCAATTGGCAAGAAGTAAATAGCCGAGTAGCATTTTTTAGGATGAGGGCCAATGTATTCCCCTCAGCAATGCTTGAGGGACGGTATGCAAAGATCCCATGGGACCGGCGCATTTGTCGCATGTGCCGTCTGGGAGAGGTGGACACCCCCCTTCATATAATTGTCTACTGTCCAGCTTTTGAGGGTCTTAGACTCAGGTACCTGGGGGGTTACCTCGAGGAGGGGGACCCTGCCAAAGGTGTTTTGACGAAATTACTTAACCTAATTGATTCTAAGCATTCTAGGACTGTGGCCAAATTTTATGGGGCTGTGCTCCGGATTAGAAATATGCTTGATGATTTTTAACATCCTTAGGAAGGTGGTATTAAGTTATATGGGACATAGAGGTGGATGAGCTACTTTGGGCAGGAAGCCCTTTTATTCTGATCTGGGAGTATTGCTCAGGTAATGTGGAGAATTCCCTTTATATGCGTTAAGTATATTACATTTATTTCATTGTTTTAACTTTGTTATGTCTATATATGTTTTGGTTTTTGTAAAAGTTGAGGCTGAACAATAAAAATTTATTATTATTATTATTATAAACTTCTATCATATCCCCTAAGTCATCTCGTCTCCAAGATGAAGAGCCCTAACCTGTCAAGCCTCTCTTCATACAAGAGCCATTCCATACCCTTGATCATTTTCCCCCCCTTCTATGTACCTTTTCTAGTTCTTCTATGTCTTTTTTGAGATGAGGCAACCAGAACTGCACACAATACTCCAGGTGCAATCTTACCATAAATTTATATACAGGCATTACAATATTTTCAGTTTTATTCTCTATCCCTTTTTGAATAATTCCTATCATTCTTTTTGCTTTTTTGACAGCCACCACACACTGAACTGAGGATTTCAATGTATTGTCCACAGTGTTTCCAAGATCCTTTTCCTGAGTGGTAACTCCTAATTTAGAACCCAGTATAGTTTGAGTTATTTTTCCCTATGCGTAGGGTCAGCCCCAGCGTTTGTGAGGCCATGTGTGAAGTCTTGGTGCAGGGCCTAATTTGCATAATTAGACCCCCACCTTATTATGCAAATGTGAAAATTTGCATAAGTGTTACTCCCTCTGGACAGGAAGGATTCCCATTCTCCACCCCTCCGAGCAGCCATAGACAACGATGGCCTCCCAGTGCTTCCCAGGGGGCCACCTCCCCAGTAGAGCATCTACCACCACTCCACAGGAGTGATTTCACTGCAGGGGCAGCCAGGCGAGCAGTGAGGCAGGCACAGAGAGACTGACTGCGTCCACTGCCTTACTGGGGAGGGGGTGAGCTTAGCCAGCCTGGCCTCCAGGGCATGTTGCTTCTTGCTGATGGTACCGCCTGTGCCTTGTGAACGCACATGGTGCGATCGGTCCAGAGGAGTGTGTGTGTATAATTTATTTATTTATTTATTTATTTATTTATTTATAAATATTTTTTAGCCACCCCCTCATGCCTACGGCATCTCGGGGCGGCTTACAACAATACAATAAAATTAATAAAAACAATATTTAAAAAGACAACTTCATCAATAAATTTAAAAAAACAATCCCCATATCCACCCCCACACACACACACAGCTACTCAACCCTCCCCTCCTCCCCTCTGAAGGCCTGGGCAAACAGTATAAACAGTTCAGTTGTGCCCCATAATCAGTTCACCCTGCCCCCACCCCATAACCAGTTTATTTGTGCCCCCGGGGTAGCGTGAATTAATTATATGGGGGGCGCAAATGAACTGGTTATGAGGTGTGGGTTTAAAAACAGTATTCCTGTTAGCAAAACTTCATTAAGAACAGTTAGTGAAATAGCAGCCATAATAATCTCTGAACCATATTTGCAGATTTTCCAAGATAGAATAGATATTGCTTTACATTCTAAATTCCTACCTAAGGTAATATAAGGGCGGATTCCGACGTGCATTTAAATCGCACAGAATCCTCGGCGGCATAGTGCGATTTTAAAAAAACCGCACTTCCGGGCTGGTGTGAATGCGCTGAGCGCGCACATTTCCACCTAGCCCGAATGTTTGGAGCGCGGTTTGAAAAGCTGCTCGGAGCAACTTTTCAATCCGCACTCCAAACATTCGGGCTAAGTGGAAATGTGCGCGCTCAGTGCATTCACACCAGCCCGGAAGTGCGGGGTTTTTTAAATCGCACT
>QEPC01014636.1:1303811-1338610 GCA_003113815.1 Sphenodon punctatus
GTCAGCTGAGGAGCAGACTTCCAGGCACCAGGGGTGGAGAGGCTTGGAGTAGCAGCCCGCCTGCCCAATCACCATCCCTTTTTGTCTCAGACCACTGGCTTCACAGTCTGCAATTGGCCACAGGCTAGGCTGCATGGAGCCAATGGGGCTTGCAGTGAGGTGGGCGCAGCAAGAAAAAAAATTGATTCCCTCCCCTCTTCCCAACACCTTCTAGCTAATCACTGTTCCTGAAAAGCAGGCGTTTCAGAAGGCTCCCGCTCTCCCAGCCATTTTTATTCTTTCCTATTCCTAATCCATTGCCATCCTCCTCCTGTTTCACCCATCCAACCCATTTACCTCCATATTATCATTTATTTTAGATTATATTTGATAGATTTAGGTGTTGTTTTTTGTTTTTACCCTACCCTGTGTTCCCTGTGTTCAATCTTCCTTCCTCCCTCCCCCCTCCATTGAATCCTTCTCCCTCTCCGTCTTATTCCATCCCTGATTCCTTTCCCCTGTTTTACGTTTTGGATTTATTTAGACTAGGATTATTATTAGATTGGTTTTCATTTCAGTTTTATACCCCTTCCTGTGTTCTTTGTGTTTCCCCCTGTGTAATATTGTATATATAGATAGATAGTTATTAGATAACTAATAACTATCTATCTATATATAGGACCCACCATCAAGGTTCTAGGGCCTACATTACTGGCAGGGAGGGCTGTGGCCAATATGTATCTAGAAGCTGCCAATCTAGCCCCAGGACCCACCGTCATGGGTCTGGGGCCATCATTCCTCACACAGAGGTGATGTCATTCCACCACATCAAGAAACAGCCACTCCAGCCCCAGAACCCACCATCAGGGTTCTGGGGACAAGTTACAGGCAGGGAGGGCTGTGGCCAATATTTATTTATTTATTTATTTTATGCATTTATGATTCAATGATGTACAACTAAAAACATTCATAAAACCATTTTTAAAAATATCAACAATTTAACAACATCACAGGGGTAGGAGAATAAATAATAATAAAATAAAAATAGGGCAGGGAAGAGCTAAAAAACCCTATCTCTCCCTCCCCCCTCCCCCAAAGTTCTGGGCAAACAGCCATGTTTCACAAGCCCACTGGAATGTTAAGATTTGGGGCCAGGCGAGCTTCCTCCAGGAGGGAATTCCAAAGACGCAGCCTGGCCACTGAGAATGCCCTCTCCATTGTGGCCCCCCGCTTAACATGGGGGACCTCCAGGAAGGCACCCCCGGCAGATCGAAGGAGCCACTCGGGGGCACGGAGGGCGAGGCGGTCCCTGAGGTACAAGGAGCCAAGACCGTGAAGGGCCTTATAGATCATTACCAATACCTTGAACCTGGCTCGGCACACTATTGGAAACCAGTGCAGAGTCCGGAGCACAGGTGTTATATGCTCCCCAAGACCCATCCCCATAAGGAGACGGGCCGCCGCATTCTGCACTAGCTGCAGCCTCTGAACCAGGGACAAGGGCAGCCCCACATAGAGCGCTTTGTAGTAGTCCAGCCTCGAGGTGACAAAGGCATGGATGAGGGAGAGCAGGTCCGGCCTGGAGATGTATGGGCACAGCCTCCGCAACAGATACAAGTGGCAAAAGGCGGCCTTCACCACCACCTCCACCTGTCAATCCAGGTGGAGATCTGAGTCCAACAAAACCCCCAGACTCTGAACCTGCTAAGCTATAGAAGGACGAACCCCCCCAATCAGGTGAACCGACACCTCCCTCGCCCTCCCCACCACTATCATCTCCATCTTATCGGGGTTGAGCTTCAGTCTGCTCTGCCACATCAACTCTGCCACAGCCTCCAAACACTGGGATAGCAACAAGACAGCAGGGTCTGGGTCAGCTGAAAAAGAGAGGCACAGCTGAGTATCATCAGCATATATCTAGAAGCATATATCTATCAGCATGTATCTAGAAGCTGCCACTCTAGCCCCAGGACCCACCGTCATGGGTCTTGGGCCATCATTCCTCGCACAGAGGTGTGTCTTTCCACTACATCAAGAAACAGCCACTCCAGTCCCAGGACACACCATCAGGGTTCTGGGGCCAAGTTACAGGCAGGGAGGTCTGTGGCCAATATCCAAAAGCTGACACTATAGCCCCAGGACCCACTATCATGGGTCTGGGGTCATCATTTCTTGCATGGAGAGCCTTTTTCTGAACTCCCAAACCGAACCTAACACGATCGAACTGAACGGCTGAATCCGAACCCGGCGATTGGACCAAACAGTCGAACTGAATGGGCAAACCGAACCGGACCGAACCGAATGGCTGAACCCGAACCGCGATCTGTTTGCCCATCCCTACTCAGTACATGAAGCAGCTGTTTGTCAGGAGACTGCAGCAGCATTAACAGTGCGACTGGGTAGCTAAGCTATGCAGCATCCATGCTAAGGCTTCTAGGTTTTATTCCTGTTTCTCCTGGTTAGCTATGGGCATCTTTAGACACAACAAAAAACGGGTTTCAAAACCCCTAAGCACGTGTTTAGCCATTGCGTGAAAGCACCATAACAATCCCAACGCCAATTTGGCCACCTGTTGAACATGCAACGTGAACACCATTATATCACAAGGACAATTTGCGTGTTCCATCCGAAAATGTGGCCAACGGCGTGTCTAATGATATTGCATGGGGTGCTAGCAGATACAACATGGAAAAGAAGGCGGCAGCATTTGCGT
This sequence comes from Sphenodon punctatus, assembly GCA_003113815.1. Lineage (NCBI taxonomy): Eukaryota > Metazoa > Chordata > Lepidosauria > Sphenodontia > Sphenodontidae > Sphenodon > Sphenodon punctatus. The sequence continues at coordinate 1,306,504 of QEPC01014636.1, forward strand.
GCTGCGATCAGGTGGTGAGCAAAACACCGATTTGCCCCAAAGTGGACTGTGTGTCTAACCAGCACCACATGGTGAACACAGGGCCAAACCAGTGTTCATATCAAGGTCAAAACACACATTGAGACATCCGTTGACATTATGTCTAAAGACACCTTTATTTATAAACTGAAGAAACAGCTCCGAATTTCTTAGCCCATAAAGAGGCTTACTGAATGAAAAAGTGAGGGAGGTGTATAGGAAGGACAGTTAAGATTCTAACTCTGGTCATTTTTGGACAAACCCGCCTCCTGGTCAGGTCTGAGTGTACTGGGTGTATCGCCAGTACACTTATGGTGAGTGGGGTGTGTGACACTGTGTGTGTTCACATGGAAAGGGATGGGTGTGCCCTGCACCCATGTACTGCCCACCCATGGCCCTGAATGAAGCAACCGATAAAAATCCAAGTTGCTGCACATGGGGTCTTGGGTGGGTGGTGCATGGGTTATGGGAGCATGCCTCCACCCATGCTGCCTTTAGATGGGCTCCCAGGTCTGTGGGGGATGGGTGGACCAACGTGGGTGCATCCCATGTAAAAATGGCCTCTGTCTCAGAACAGTGATGACAATTAAGGAGGGGTAAGTCCCGATCCTCCCAAATCTTAGAGATTGGTGCGTATGGGGAGGGATATGTTTCCCCGTTTTTACATACAGGTAAGAGGGAAATAGAAGTGTGAACTAGAGGCCTATGTAATTTTCATTTTGTTTTTTTTGTTTTTGTTGTTTAAATATGTCATTTTATTTTCAAATAATATCAAATTTTTGCTTTTGTTTTTGCTTTCATTTTCGTTTTCCATTGGTTTCAATGGAAACACATTTTCAGTTGTAAACGTTTTTGTTTTTCATTATATTTGGCTGAATCTTGGAGGGATTGTACCTACAATGGAAGGCATTAAGATAACCAAAATCCAAAAAGATTGAATAAAGGAATCCAATTGTATAAGCAGTTTAATTATATTATTTTGCCAAAATCTTTGTATACATTCTTAGCTGTAACTTCTTTGCCTCACATTTAATGTAGATTAAACTTAGCACATTTATACCCCTTCACATATTTACTATCTTTGCTAACTTTCAGAAGGATTGGATAAAGGGTCCTGGTGGTATAAGCAAGTAACTTATCAATGTATGTCTGACTGTAACATCTTTGTAGTTCAATCAGTGTACATGAAATTTGGCAGGACTGTATATCACAATTTCATGATCATCCCTGCCAAATATCAGAAAGATGTAATAAATGGTCCAAATTTATGTGCCTGCACAGCAAAGAAGGAACCTATGCCATGGATTCTCTTACGTGTCACTGTGGTATAATATCGGTTTGTGCTGCCAATTGGCCAGCAGAAATGTCAACCAAATATCCTCATTTTGTGCTGTGACCATCCCAACATCTCTCTCCCACTTGTTACTGGGAAATCAGAAGCATCTGTTTAGGACAGAGCCAATAGAGATTCTCTTATGTCCTCTGTCACAGTGCTGAAGGATATGATTGTGATGCTAATTGCCCAGTATGAATGTGTAAACTATGTCTCCTGATTTCTGGGATGTTATCCCCAAAGTCCCAGTTATGTCCCTTATATGCCTGCCTGAGGCCCGCTTCCTATGCCCACCTCAAAGCCACTACCGATTGGTCCTGTAAAGCTGGAAGTATGCAGTAATTGATTAGTGAATGTGTCTGTAAGTCTTTTGAGTTGCTCCACATCCTCCCTCCTACAGTCTCCCTCCCCCTGCCATGCAGGTGCCTGCCTTTGACTGACACTGCATGTGCTGCTATTTATCTGGATAATGGTCTTCAAGGGGACAATTTCAATTGCTTATAAAATTGGGTACGTTCATCAAATTGTCCTGTAGTTTTATCAGAGATGACAGGGAAGGTATGTGATACATTCCTGCTAAATGTCTTATAAACAGGATGGAATATAAAAATGTTACAGCTGGAAATTTATTTTCAAGTTAATGTGATATACCATCAGGACCCTTTATCCAATCTTTCTGAAAAATGGCAAGACTATTAAGCCTGTGTAGTGACATAGTATTCACAGGTTTCATGCAACTTGGATGGAAGATAAAGTCGTGTTGTAGCCATGAATGCATATGGAGCTTTTCTTAAAATCACAGCATTCAGTGTTTCAAAAATCGGTTTTCTTTAGCCAAACGTTTAGAAAAATGGTAAAAATAATGCCCTCCATTGGGGGCACAATCTCCCCAAAGTTAATCACAATTGAATATGAAACAAAAATGTTATAGCTAGAACTATGTTTGTCAGTGTTNACGTGCCCACGGCACCCCACCCACCCGGCAGAGCCATGTAAAAATGGCCTGTGTGGAGCCACTCGCAGAAGAACAGAAGGTTGGTACCTTGTAAAGAAGGTTCTTTGAGATAGCTCTGAACATTCTCACAACACCCCCCTTCCAGCCCCACATGGAATTTTCTTATATTCCTAGAAAGGGTTGGAAGGAACTGTCATTGTAAGGGGGAGAGTGCTTTTTATACTAGAGGAGCTCGAGACCATCACATGGTCTATTATTTGAATAGGGTGAGCGTGCACAACCCAGTTGTGAGAATGTTCACAGCTATCTCAAAGAACCTTCTTTACAAAGTAATAACCTTCTGATCACTCACGTGGAGAGTTGTTTGTAAAACAAACAGTTTTATCTCCCAGTCCGATTGGTGTCCCTGTGTCCTTCCACTGCTGCTGCGTCTGCTACTGCTGCTGCAGCACTACTAGGAGGCAGAGGTAGGTGAGGGATAGGGGCCAGAGCCAGGGAGGGGAGGCAGAAGAACTTATTGGGGAAGAAGTTGGCTGCAGCCTGCTACCCAGCTAGGCAAGCACAGGGCCCCTGCTGGCTGCGGGGCTATTTGTAGCCGCACATGTGGCACATGCCTGTGGCCGGCTCTGCCTATGCTCATCACTTTGCACTTGTCCACATTAAATTTCACCTGTCATTTGGATGGTCAGTCACCTAGTCTCGCAAGTTCCTCCTGCAATTCGTCACCTTGGATAACTTTGTGTCATCTGGTAATTTGATCACCTCATTCTTTACTCCCTTCTCCAGATCATTAATTAATATATCAAACAACACCGGTCCCTGTACATATCCCTGGGGCACCACACTAGTTACCTCTCTTCACTGTGAAAGCTGACCATTTAGTCCTAACTCTTTGTTTCCTATATTTTAATCAATTGCTGATCCATGATAGGACACTGCCTTTTAACCCATGGCTGTTTATTTTCCTCAAGAGTTTTTCATGAGGGACCTTATCAAATGCCTTCTGAAAGTCCAGAGAAACTATATCTACTGGTTCATCTTTATCTACATGCTTATTTACATCCTCAAACAATTCCAGCAAATTACTGAGGTATGACTTCACTTTCCTAAATCCATGTTGACTCGTCCCCATTAAGCCATGTTTATCAATAGTCAATGAGAGACAGGACATTGACTTTAAGGGTTCAATTGTCCACCCATTGATGTCCATTTGTTAAAAGCACAAAATCCCACTTTATTTTTCTCAATAGAGGGCATTTTCTCCTCTTCTTTCCTAAAGTCCCAGTAAAACAGCTCCTAAAAACCTTTTGTCCTGCAAATTAAGTTAATTGGTTAGCTTCTTTCTACAACACCCTCTTCCTGCCACTAACCTCTATCTGAGCAGAGAACTGATACAAAAAATTTCTCTGAAAGTCTAAAGTTGTGGGGAATATGAACATTTCTCTACCCGCTGCTCTGAACATTGGATGGGATGCATCCCTTCTGCCCCCTCCTATGCAGCTGTTTGGCAGTATGGGGGAGGTAGGGAGATTGTAGCCACCGATCCCAGCACCTGTGCTACCCAGGCTGATTCACCTCACCGTCCGGCTAGGGCTCCTGCTGTCACACATTTTGCACACACCTCTGGTATTTGTCCCTCTAGGAATGGGGACCCATTAGGAGTTTTTTGGGGTTTTTTCTAATTTTTTTATTTAAGTTTGCTATAGAACTGACATACATTTGTTGGTTTGGGTTATCATTCATTACATAAGTAAGTTATCCTTTACCGCTCAATTTCTGACATATAGCCGAGCGATATCTGTCTGTGGAATCTGTTCCATATGCAAGCCTGTTACCTTTGTGGACTACCCCAACTGTCCACTTTGGCCTCTTTCCCCCCCCCACCCTTTCCCCCACCCAGTTCCCCTCTTCCCTCCTCCCCCCCTCCCCTCCCGGCCTAATATATTTCCTTTAAACAGGTTGAGTGTGTGTATTTGTCCATTTTGATATGTATCCTGCATCTGGGAAATGGTGTAGGGCTTTAGCTATTCTGTAGAGGATGGAAAAGATCCCCCCCTGTCCTGTTTGGTTGAACAGGAACTTCTCCAGTCCCGTAGGGGTCCTGGTGAAGCTAGGCTTGTCCCTTGAATTATTCAGGGCACTGTGTAGTCTGCAGTACATCCAGAAATTTATCTTTTCCCCCTCTAATTCAGTTTCCAATGTATCTATGGTTTTAAAGGTATCTTGCACAAATAAGTGCATGGCTCTGGCTATCCCTCTCTTCTCCCACCTTTTTAGTGTCTCCATTTCTGTTTTATTCCAGTCGGGTCCCACTTTCATCAGCGGGGTGTAGGGCTGTAGCAGAATGTCGCAGCGGTAGCTATTTCCGCTGGAAACAGTGTTTCCGCAATTAGTGGAATGGCGTGGCAGAGGCTTTCATTCCACTAGTTTCATTCCGCTACTTCCGCAGTTCCACTAATTTCATTCCGCTACTTCCACAGGCTTCGCAAAATAGCAGAAACATGACAATTTTGCTACTTCCGCCATTCCGCCAGCACCACAAAATAGCGGAACAGCGGTTTTCCGACAGTTTCTGCAATTTTTCCGCAATTCCGCAATTTGCAGAATGCCAGCCGAATTAGCGGAATGTCCGCAGAAAAGCTGCGGTGTGGCGCGGGCAATTCCGAAATGGCGGAATGGAATCGCGGCGTGGTAACAGCTGCTGCCGCATCAGCCCTAGCAGGGTGTAGGGTGTTTTTCCTTGCACTATATCTGCTTTTTTGGGGCATGTGAGCCATGTCTTCATGGCTGCCCCCGCAAATGGGTGGTTCTTCTCCTCCTTTCCCTTTGTCGCTACCTTGCCCGTGCCCTCAAGTAAGTCTTTGACCTGCGGGATGCCAATGACCTCCAATTCTAAGTCCCTCCATTTTGGTTCAGTATCCCCATTGTACCAAATTTTAATTGTCCTGAGGGCTGAAGCCATACCGTATAACGCTACTGCGTGCGCATGCCCAGTGGCTCCCCCCCCTTTAGGAGGTTTCACACAGGTGGGTAGAGGCTTCTCCACTCTCCTCCCTCCTCAGAAGAAGTTGATCAGAGAAGTCCCTAGACTCAGCTGTGTAACTCGTAAGCAGGGGGAGGAGAAAGGAGCAAGCAGCAGCCAGCAGAAACTGAGACAGTAGGAACGCTAGCCTGGTGCTGGCGGTTAGTCGAGTCAGACACCTCAGACACCTGAGGTGTATGGGTATGGAGGGCAGGGCACTTGAAGGTGCTTAACCCACCCACACACACACACACACACACATGCACACACACACACACCAAAGCATTTCTCAGAAGAACTGTGCTGTGGGAAGGAATGCCTTCAAGCAATGCACTGGGTGGCATTCAGAGGCCAGCCCCCCCTACACACACACACACACACACACACACACACAAACCAAACAGCTGTTTGGTGGGGAGGGTGCAAAGCTCTCCCTACCACCACCATTTTTTAAACTGCTTCCTGAGAAATTGCATTAGGAGCAAGATCTCTGTGAGATCTTATTCCCCATGTTTGCAATTACAAGCATATTCATAAGGATCAAAATTTCTGCTTGTTTAAGCCGTAATACCCATTATACTACCCCATTATTTTTTTAAAAACAAAACAAATCACAGCATTAAAAGTAAGCTTTAAAAAGTCAACCAAACACACACAACATCCCCTCCTGTCCCCAAAATTGAAACCCCTGACATTTAAATATTCTTTTCAAAGCGTGGACTCTTGGGCTACAAAACCAAATCCTTTTCTTATATATTCAGTCAGTAGAGAAGGACTTTGCCTATTGTTCATGCTCAGTACTAGGGATGAGCAAATGCGGTTCAGAAGTTCGGAGTTTGGCCCGAACTTGGCCTGTTCAGATGACCGAACCCAAACCCGAACCTGAACACAAACTGACCAAACCGAACTCAATTCCGAATGTCAAAATGACAGAACAGTTCAGTCAGTTCTGATCGTGTATGGATGGCAAAAACATGTCACTGGAAGACAAAACGTGATAGGGAGGGGGAGTCAGCTGAGGAGCAGACTTCCAGGCACCAGGGGTGGAGAGGCTTGGAGTAGCAGCCCGCCTGCCCAATCACCATCCCTTTTTGTCTCAGACCACTGGCTTCACAGTCTGCAATTGGCCACAGGCTAGGCTGCATGGAGCCAATGGGGCTTGCAGTGAGGTGGGCGCAGCAAGAAAAAAAATTGATTCCCTCCCCTCTTCCCAACACCTTCTAGCTAATCACTGTTCCTGAAAAGCAGGCGTTTCAGAAGGCTCCCGCTCTCCCAGCCATTTTTATTCTTTCCTATTCCTAATCCATTGCCATCCTCCTCCTGTTTCACCCATCCAACCCATTTACCTCCATATTATCATTTATTTTAGATTATATTTGATAGATTTAGGTGTTGTTTTTTGTTTTTACCCTACCCTGTGTTCCCTGTGTTCAATCTTCCTTCCTCCCTCCCCCCTCCATTGAATCCTTCTCCCTCTCCGTCTTATTCCATCCCTGATTCCTTTCCCCTGTTTTACGTTTTGGATTTATTTAGACTAGGATTATTATTAGATTGGTTTTCATTTCAGTTTTATACCCCTTCCTGTGTTCTTTGTGTTTCCCCCTGTGTAATATTGTATATATAGATAGATAGTTATTAGATAACTAATAACTATCTATCTATATATAGGACCCACCATCAAGGTTCTAGGGCCTACATTACTGGCAGGGAGGGCTGTGGCCAATATGTATCTAGAAGCTGCCAATCTAGCCCCAGGACCCACCGTCATGGGTCTGGGGCCATCATTCCTCACACAGAGGTGATGTCATTCCACCACATCAAGAAACAGCCACTCCAGCCCCAGAACCCACCATCAGGGTTCTGGGGACAAGTTACAGGCAGGGAGGGCTGTGGCCAATATTTATTTATTTATTTATTTTATGCATTTATGATTCAATGATGTACAACTAAAAACATTCATAAAACCATTTTTAAAAATATCAACAATTTAACAACATCACAGGGGTAGGAGAATAAATAATAATAAAATAAAAATAGGGCAGGGAAGAGCTAAAAAACCCTATCTCTCCCTCCCCCCTCCCCCAAAGTTCTGGGCAAACAGCCATGTTTCACAAGCCCACTGGAATGTTAAGATTTGGGGCCAGGCGAGCTTCCTCCAGGAGGGAATTCCAAAGACGCAGCCTGGCCACTGAGAATGCCCTCTCCATTGTGGCCCCCCGCTTAACATGGGGGACCTCCAGGAAGGCACCCCCGGCAGATCGAAGGAGCCACTCGGGGGCACGGAGGGCGAGGCGGTCCCTGAGGTACAAGGAGCCAAGACCGTGAAGGGCCTTATAGATCATTACCAATACCTTGAACCTGGCTCGGCACACTATTGGAAACCAGTGCAGAGTCCGGAGCACAGGTGTTATATGCTCCCCAAGACCCATCCCCATAAGGAGACGGGCCGCCGCATTCTGCACTAGCTGCAGCCTCTGAACCAGGGACAAGGGCAGCCCCACATAGAGCGCTTTGTAGTAGTCCAGCCTCGAGGTGACAAAGGCATGGATGAGGGAGAGCAGGTCCGGCCTGGAGATGTATGGGCACAGCCTCCGCAACAGATACAAGTGGCAAAAGGCGGCCTTCACCACCACCTCCACCTGTCAATCCAGGTGGAGATCTGAGTCCAACAAAACCCCCAGACTCTGAACCTGCTAAGCTATAGAAGGACGAACCCCCCCAATCAGGTGAACCGACACCTCCCTCGCCCTCCCCACCACTATCATCTCCATCTTATCGGGGTTGAGCTTCAGTCTGCTCTGCCACATCAACTCTGCCACAGCCTCCAAACACTGGGATAGCAACAAGACAGCAGGGTCTGGGTCAGCTGAAAAAGAGAGGCACAGCTGAGTATCATCAGCATATATCTAGAAGCATATATCTATCAGCATGTATCTAGAAGCTGCCACTCTAGCCCCAGGACCCACCGTCATGGGTCTTGGGCCATCATTCCTCGCACAGAGGTGTGTCTTTCCACTACATCAAGAAACAGCCACTCCAGTCCCAGGACACACCATCAGGGTTCTGGGGCCAAGTTACAGGCAGGGAGGTCTGTGGCCAATATCCAAAAGCTGACACTATAGCCCCAGGACCCACTATCATGGGTCTGGGGTCATCATTTCTTGCATGGAGAGCCTTTTTCTGAACTCCCAAACCGAACCTAACACGATCGAACTGAACGGCTGAATCCGAACCCGGCGATTGGACCAAACAGTCGAACTGAATGGGCAAACCGAACCGGACCGAACCGAATGGCTGAACCCGAACCGCGATCTGTTTGCCCATCCCTACTCAGTACATGAAGCAGCTGTTTGTCAGGAGACTGCAGCAGCATTAACAGTGCGACTGGGTAGCTAAGCTATGCAGCATCCATGCTAAGGCTTCTAGGTTTTATTCCTGTTTCTCCTGGTTAGCTATGGGCATCTTTAGACACAACAAAAAACGGGTTTCAAAACCCCTAAGCACGTGTTTAGCCATTGCGTGAAAGCACCATAACAATCCCAACGCCAATTTGGCCACCTGTTGAACATGCAACGTGAACACCATTATATCACAAGGACAATTTGCGTGTTCCATCCGAAAATGTGGCCAACGGCGTGTCTAATGATATTGCATGGGGTGCTAGCAGATACAACATGGAAAAGAAGGCGGCAGCATTTGCGTGCTGCGATCAGGTGGTGAGCAAAACACCGATTTGCCCCAAAGTGGACTGTGTGTCTAACCAGCACCACATGGTGAACACAGGGCCAAACCAGTGTTCATATCAAGGTCAAAACACACATTGAGACATCCGTTGACATTATGTCTAAAGACACCTTTATTTATAAACTGAAGAAACAGCTCCGAATTTCTTAGCCCATAAAGAGGCTTACTGAATGAAAAAGTGAGGGAGGTGTATAGGAAGGACAGTTAAGATTCTAACTCTGGTCATTTTTGGACAAACCCGCCTCCTGGTCAGGTCTGAGTGTACTGGGTGTATCGCCAGTACACTTATGGTGAGTGGGGTGTGTGACACTGTGTGTGTTCACATGGAAAGGGATGGGTGTGCCCTGCACCCATGTACTGCCCACCCATGGCCCTGAATGAAGCAACCGATAAAAATCCAAGTTGCTGCACATGGGGTCTTGGGTGGGTGGTGCATGGGTTATGGGAGCATGCCTCCACCCATGCTGCCTTTAGATGGGCTCCCAGGTCTGTGGGGGATGGGTGGACCAACGTGGGTGCATCCCATGTAAAAATGGCCTCTGTCTCAGAACAGTGATGACAATTAAGGAGGGGTCAGTCCCGATCCTCCCAAATCTTAGAGATTGGTGCGTATGGGGAGGGATATGTTTCCCCGTTTTTACATACAGGTAAGAGGGAAATAGAAGTGTGAACTAGAGGCCTATGTAATTTTCATTTTGTTTTTTTTGTTTTTGTTGTTTAAATATGTCATTTTATTTTCAAATAATATCAAATTTTTGCTTTTGTTTTTGCTTTCATTTTCGTTTTCCATTGGTTTCAATGGAAACACATTTTCAGTTGTAAACGTTTTTGTTTTTCATTATATTTGGCTGAATCTTGGAGGGATTGTACCTACAATGGAAGGCATTAAGATAACCAAAATCCAAAAAGATTGAATAAAGGAATCCAATTGTATAAGCAGTTTAATTATATTATTTTGCCAAAATCTTTGTATACATTCTTAGCTGTAACTTCTTTGCCTCACATTTAATGTAGATTAAACTTAGCACATTTATACCCCTTCACATATTTACTATCTTTGCTAACTTTCAGAAGGATTGGATAAAGGGTCCTGGTGGTATAAGCAAGTAACTTATCAATGTATGTCTGACTGTAACATCTTTGTAGTTCAATCAGTGTACATGAAATTTGGCAGGACTGTATATCACAATTTCATGATCATCCCTGCCAAATATCAGAAAGATGTAATAAATGGTCCAAATTTATGTGCCTGCACAGCAAAGAAGGAACCTATGCCATGGATTCTCTTACGTGTCACTGTGGTATAATATCGGTTTGTGCTGCCAATTGGCCAGCAGAAATGTCAACCAAATATCCTCATTTTGTGCTGTGACCATCCCAACATCTCTCTCCCACTTGTTACTGGGAAATCAGAAGCATCTGTTTAGGACAGAGCCAATAGAGATTCTCTTATGTCCTCTGTCACAGTGCTGAAGGATATGATTGTGATGCTAATTGCCCAGTATGAATGTGTAAACTATGTCTCCTGATTTCTGGGATGTTATCCCCAAAGTCCCAGTTATGTCCCTTATATGCCTGCCTGAGGCCCGCTTCCTATGCCCACCTCAAAGCCACTACCGATTGGTCCTGTAAAGCTGGAAGTATGCAGTAATTGATTAGTGAATGTGTCTGTAAGTCTTTTGAGTTGCTCCACATCCTCCCTCCTACAGTCTCCCTCCCCCTGCCATGCAGGTGCCTGCCTTTGACTGACACTGCATGTGCTGCTATTTATCTGGATAATGGTCTTCAAGGGGACAATTTCAATTGCTTATAAAATTGGGTACGTTCATCAAATTGTCCTGTAGTTTTATCAGAGATGACAGGGAAGGTATGTGATACATTCCTGCTAAATGTCTTATAAACAGGATGGAATATAAAAATGTTACAGCTGGAAATTTATTTTCAAGTTAATGTGATATACCATCAGGACCCTTTATCCAATCTTTCTGAAAAATGGCAAGACTATTAAGCCTGTGTAGTGACATAGTATTCACAGGTTTCATGCAACTTGGATGGAAGATAAAGTCGTGTTGTAGCCATGAATGCATATGGAGCTTTTCTTAAAATCACAGCATTCAGTGTTTCAAAAATCGGCTTTCTTTAGCCAAACGTTTAGAAAAATGGTAAAAATAATGCCCTCCATTGGGGGCACAATCTCCCCAAAGTTAATCACAATTGAATATGAAACAAAAATGTTATAGCTAGAACTATGTTTGTCAGTGTTTTCTCTTATTTCAAAAACAAAATGTCATTTTAATTTCTATTTTCAATATTATTATTTGTCATTTTCATTATTGAAATAACCATAATGAAAACAACAATTTTTGTTATTTTTATTGTAATAACAAAAACGACATTCACAGTCCTAGAGGGAAACTTAAGAAATGTCCTCTTTCTCAGTCTTTTTCTGTTTGGAAAGTGACTCACTGACTCCATCAGCTGGGACCACAATTTAATGTCTATAGAGCTTTATGTGGCCCCATTCATTGTCCCTTCAAATTCACTGGAACTGTGAATAGCAAGGCTGTTACCATGTGCTATAAGTCCTGCTGCACTAGACTCAACAAAAAGCAGCCGGATTTCCAGCCTTTTGGCCCTCTTCACCCCAGGGCAGGTCTACCTTGAATCTTGGTCAGTCCTGTTGTCACAGGGCTCTCACCCCTACAACCAGCTCTTTAGCACTAAATGAACCCCTTAAAGGAGTGCTGCTTCTCCTTTATGGCTGATGCTCCTTGCTCCTCCCTCCTGCCCCCAGCTGACAAATAGCTTCTTGCCCTGCCTGCCAATCAGTGCCCTTTGAATGTCTCATTAGCAATCCATTATCTTATTGGGCTTCAGACACTTGCCCCTGTGGCAATTCCCCAAAGGGGCTGCAGCCTGTAGTGACTCACCCCAGCCCACTGAGTCTTGCTGCAAAGTCTTACATGGATCCATTACAGGGACTATTCATGAACTATAATAGCTCCTTAATGGATCTAAGTCAGAGGGGAGAACCATTTCTCTCCTGCAGCCCACTTTTAAAATGTGTACAAGCTGTGCAGGCTGTACAGGAGTTGGGGGGAAAGGGTGCTTAAGGGGTGTGTGTGAATAGGTTGAGAGAAGGAAGAGGAGGATATGTGGCATGGATCATGGATCTGTGGCATAGATTAATTCCCTATCCTTGAGTGCATGCCCTCATCTCCCTTCCCTTGAGCTCACTTTTTCAGTGCTTCAGGGTAGAGGCTGATCAAACAAATGGAAAGGGGCCAAAAGATTTGACCCACCAGCCAGAGGTTTCCCATCCAAGTTGGCTCCAGGGTCTCTGTTCTGCAAGGCAGCAAAGACATTTCTGGACACACCACAATTAGCAATGAGTTTTACCCTAGTAACATCTATGCAAAGTGGGAAGGATTATCTCTATTTTTCAGATGGGGAAACTGAGGCACAGAGAAGATTGGTCAGAGGCTAAGGGTGTGCAACAAGGACCCAAGTTGTTGTTGGGTTTTTTGTAATTAAAAATTCTCATTTTTGTTATCGTTAATAACAAAGTTTTGTTATTCGTTATCGGTGTTGTTATCGGTATCTATTTCGGTATTGATCGGTATCAGTATTGATGTCTGTATCGATTTTGAGTGATAAAGGTTTTATTTTCAATATTGTTTCCACTGTAGGCTGCCACCAGTGGCAGAAATGCCAGCAGACACATGCCCAGACTTCTTAGAAGTCGAACTCCTTCCTCCCTTTCTCGTTATAATACAGGAGTAATAAGTGCCCAATGATGGGCATTGGATCTAATTCACAACAGGTGGCTCTGACTGCCCCAATAACATCCGCTGCATCAGCGGGCAACACTCACTGAAACTGATCCTATGAAACCGGACAAGGAGCAGCATTCATTACCTCGGGTTCTCCTACTGCTATAATGCAGCAATGAAATCATGGTAAATCTGAGTGATTTTAGTCCTGAAAATTTCGACAAACATGTCACAGCTATAATCTATCTATCTATCTATCTATCTATCTATCTATCTATCTATCTATCTATCTACAGGTGGAGACAGACAGAGGAAGTTAAAAGGTAAAATGTTCTCTACCTTTGACTCCCTCCTCAAGCCTGCCTGTCCTCCCCNTCTCAGACCACTGGCTTCACAGTCTGCAATTGGCCACAGGCTAGGCTGCATGGAGCCAATGGGGCTTGCAGTGAGGTGGGCGCAGCAAGAAAAAAAATTGATTCCCTCCCCTCTTCCCAACACCTTCTAGCTAATCACTGTTCCTGAAAAGCAGGCGTTTCAGAAGGCTCCCGCTCTCCCAGCCATTTTTATTCTTTCCTATTCCTAATCCATTGCCATCCTCCTCCTGTTTCACCCATCCAACCCATTTACCTCCATATTATCATTTATTTTAGATTATATTTGATAGATTTAGGTGTTGTTTTTTGTTTTTACCCTACCCTGTGTTCCCTGTGTTCAATCTTCCTTCCTCCCTCCCCCCTCCATTGAATCCTTCTCCCTCTCCGTCTTATTCCATCCCTGATTCCTTTCCCCTGTTTTACGTTTTGGATTTATTTAGACTAGGATTATTATTAGATTGGTTTTCATTTCAGTTTTATACCCCTTCCTGTGTTCTTTGTGTTTCCCCCTGTGTAATATTGTATATATAGATAGATAGTTATTAGATAACTAATAACTATCTATCTATATATAGGACCCACCATCAAGGTTCTAGGGCCTACATTACTGGCAGGGAGGGCTGTGGCCAATATGTATCTAGAAGCTGCCAATCTAGCCCCAGGACCCACCGTCATGGGTCTGGGGCCATCATTCCTCACACAGAGGTGATGTCATTCCACCACATCAAGAAACAGCCACTCCAGCCCCAGAACCCACCATCAGGGTTCTGGGGACAAGTTACAGGCAGGGAGGGCTGTGGCCAATATTTATTTATTTATTTATTTTATGCATTTATGATTCAATGATGTACAACTAAAAACATTCATAAAACCATTTTTAAAAATATCAACAATTTAACAACATCACAGGGGTAGGAGAATAAATAATAATAAAATAAAAATAGGGCAGGGAAGAGCTAAAAAACCCTATCTCTCCCTCCCCCCTCCCCCAAAGTTCTGGGCAAACAGCCATGTTTCACAAGCCCACTGGAATGTTAAGATTTGGGGCCAGGCGAGCTTCCTCCAGGAGGGAATTCCAAAGACGCAGCCTGGCCACTGAGAATGCCCTCTCCATTGTGGCCCCCCGCTTAACATGGGGGACCTCCAGGAAGGCACCCCCGGCAGATCGAAGGAGCCACTCGGGGGCACGGAGGGCGAGGCGGTCCCTGAGGTACAAGGAGCCAAGACCGTGAAGGGCCTTATAGATCATTACCAATACCTTGAACCTGGCTCGGCACACTATTGGAAACCAGTGCAGAGTCCGGAGCACAGGTGTTATATGCTCCCCAAGACCCATCCCCATAAGGAGACGGGCCGCCGCATTCTGCACTAGCTGCAGCCTCTGAACCAGGGACAAGGGCAGCCCCACATAGAGCGCTTTGTAGTAGTCCAGCCTCGAGGTGACAAAGGCATGGATGAGGGAGAGCAGGTCCGGCCTGGAGATGTATGGGCACAGCCTCCGCAACAGATACAAGTGGCAAAAGGCGGCCTTCACCACCACCTCCACCTGTCAATCCAGGTGGAGATCTGAGTCCAACAAAACCCCCAGACTCTGAACCTGCTAAGCTATAGAAGGACGAACCCCCCCAATCAGGTGAACCGACACCTCCCTCGCCCTCCCCACCACTATCATCTCCATCTTATCGGGGTTGAGCTTCAGTCTGCTCTGCCACATCAACTCTGCCACAGCCTCCAAACACTGGGATAGCAACAAGACAGCAGGGTCTGGGTCAGCTGAAAAAGAGAGGCACAGCTGAGTATCATCAGCATATATCTAGAAGCATATATCTATCAGCATGTATCTAGAAGCTGCCACTCTAGCCCCAGGACCCACCGTCATGGGTCTTGGGCCATCATTCCTCGCACAGAGGTGTGTCTTTCCACTACATCAAGAAACAGCCACTCCAGTCCCAGGACACACCATCAGGGTTCTGGGGCCAAGTTACAGGCAGGGAGGTCTGTGGCCAATATCCAAAAGCTGACACTATAGCCCCAGGACCCACTATCATGGGTCTGGGGTCATCATTTCTTGCATGGAGAGCCTTTTTCTGAACTCCCAAACCGAACCTAACACGATCGAACTGAACGGCTGAATCCGAACCCGGCGATTGGACCAAACAGTCGAACTGAATGGGCAAACCGAACCGGACCGAACCGAATGGCTGAACCCGAACCGCGATCTGTTTGCCCATCCCTACTCAGTACATGAAGCAGCTGTTTGTCAGGAGACTGCAGCAGCATTAACAGTGCGACTGGGTAGCTAAGCTATGCAGCATCCATGCTAAGGCTTCTAGGTTTTATTCCTGTTTCTCCTGGTTAGCTATGGGCATCTTTAGACACAACAAAAAACGGGTTTCAAAACCCCTAAGCACGTGTTTAGCCATTGCGTGAAAGCACCATAACAATCCCAACGCCAATTTGGCCACCTGTTGAACATGCAACGTGAACACCATTATATCACAAGGACAATTTGCGTGTTCCATCCGAAAATGTGGCCAACGGCGTGTCTAATGATATTGCATGGGGTGCTAGCAGATACAACATGGAAAAGAAGGCGGCAGCATTTGCGTGCTGCGATCAGGTGGTGAGCAAAACACCGATTTGCCCCAAAGTGGACTGTGTGTCTAACCAGCACCACATGGTGAACACAGGGCCAAACCAGTGTTCATATCAAGGTCAAAACACACATTGAGACATCCGTTGACATTATGTCTAAAGACACCTTTATTTATAAACTGAAGAAACAGCTCCGAATTTCTTAGCCCATAAANTGACTAGCTCAGAAGGTGTTGGGAAGGGGGGAGGCAGATAATTAGTTTTGTTTCTTGCAAGCCTCTCCACCCCTGGTGCCTGGAAGTCTGCTCCTCAGTGACTGACACCTCCCTGTCATGTTTGACCTTCCAGTGAACCTTTTTTTGCCACCCGAACTCATCCAAACACGATCTGAACTGACCGAACTGTTCAGCCATTTCGCCGTTCGGTGTTCGGTTTGTTCGGTATGGTCGGGTTCGGGTTTGGGTTCAAGTTCGGTCATCCGAACAGGCCGAGTTCGGGCCGAACTCTGAACTGCCAAACCACGTTTGCCCATCCTTAAGGAGTAGTGCTAAATGCAGGTCACCTTTCCCTAAGCATCAGTGAGAGTTTGTAAAATTGATTGCAAGGGTTCATGAGTTTTACATCTTCCCCCTTGTTGCCCTGACCAACAACACTGAGCCTTTTGAAATGAAACTTTTTAAAAACAAATGGATATTTTGGTTTTACTGTATCCATTATTTAAACCCAGTTCTGTTGCTTCTCTGGTAGAGGATTTTTTATTTTTTTTTAAAGACTATGCCCATTTCTCTCTCATTCGCTCAATCCTTCAAAGGTCATTAGTTTGAAATCTCATCATATTTCTTTGCAGGGTACAAGAAACAAATTCTTTTTTATGACTCCACAGTCGAGCAGTTCCACAGTGATTACGTAAGATGAAGGATAAACTATTTTTAGTAGCATCTCATTCTATCTCACTGGTGGACAGAGAAATCTTTTGCTGAAGTCATTGCATTTCTGCTTCTTATGGGTTCCCAGTTTATACAAACAGGAGGTGAATTATCCATACTAAGGGTTTTGTCTGTATTTCCTTCATGTCTGTTCTGTTAAATTAATCTGTTGCAATGTAATAATTAAGGTGCAGACTCAAAATTTTATCATTAATATAACATTTGCAGTGCTCAAAGCCCTTTAAAATTCTTAACTAATTCACATTCACAAAACCCAATATTATTCCACATTTACAGATGGTGAACTGAGACTGAAAGATAGCAACTTGTCTAAAGGCCACTGAGAGTGTTTTTAAATTAGACAAATCCACCCCCACCATCCACATGTCCAACTGCTCGTGTAACAGTGGTGCATGGGAGAAACACTCCCGTGACCCATACACCAGCCACCCAGGCCCTGCATGGAACACCACTGAAAAATCCAGAGTGCCCCATGCAGGTCAGTGTAGCCGCCTCCATGGAAGGGGCAGCCATGACAGTAACTGCCCATGTGAAGCCCTCCACATGCACTTACCGTGTATGGGCACCCGCAACCATCCCACTCAGTGGCCATGGATTTCTTGTGGGAAATTCTTGCAAGGTCAACACCAGGACCTTGCCAAAATTTCAGTCCCAGTGCAAGATCCTGTAAGATTTCTTCCAAAATGAAAAAGAAAAAAATTAAGTATTGGGGCATCCCAGGATGCTCCAAGACACCAGTTGATTTTCCTCACCCCTGGGCTGCTGGCCTCCAGCTTTGTGGCTGCTCTCTGCTCCCTGCCTCCTTCTGCATTCTGAAGACAGTTGAGCTTACTCTCTGCCTCCTCTGCCAGGCTACAGAGGTTAACTGGGAACCAACCATAAATTATCTGAGTGGGGAGGGGAGTAGGGAAACCTCTTCCCAGTAGGGTGCAACACTATAATTTTTTCCTGTTTTCAGGGGGACCAATCAGGGGTGCGCTGTGTGCTGCCCTGATATCAGTCCCCCTGGAAATAGAGACTGATTAGATTGTTGCACACAACTGGGAAGAGACTTCCCCACTCAGATAATGTATGGTCATGTCCCTGCTAAGCTCTGCAGTGTGTGTGGGGACGCACTGAGCAAGCTTAGCTCTCTGCAGAATGCAAAGGGAGGCACGGAGCAGCAAGAAGCCACTGGAGTGGACGTCATCAGCCCCACAGTAATCCGCCCTACTCCCAATCTCGTGAGATTAGTGAAACTAATCGTGAGATTGGGAGTGAGGCTTAAAAATTGCATCTCTTGTGATAAATCTGTGAGTGTTGGAAACACTGCTTCTAGAAGTCAGAGATTTCATTTCATAAACCAGTTTTACTCGTAGTCACTAACTGATCTACCCTCCATGAAATTAGGCAGTCCTTTTTTGAATCCAATAGACTGGAGGTACGGAACCTTTTCCCTTCCACAGGCCACTTTGAATATAACTATAAGCTTTACAAACTGGATCAAAGTCAGGAAATGAGGGTTTATGGGGTGTGATCAGGAGGGGGGAAGGAAAAGGAGGTTCCAGATCATGGATCTGTGCCATGAGTCCATCCCCTAACCTTGAGTGCCTTCATCTCTACTCCCTTCCTCCACGCTTACTCAGAGGGTAGGGATGGATCTACAGGTCAGATCCAGAAATGGGAAGGCAGACTAACAAACAAGCATAGGCCGGATTTGGTCTACAAATCCAAAGTTTGCCCATCCTTAAGGAGTAGTGCTAAATGCAGTCAATGCATCAATTGCAAAGTTTCTTTGCAATTGATGACTGAGGTCCCCAAACATTTTGGCTTCATGATCTGCATTAGCTATGTCCCAAAATCCTGGGATTGTAAGGATGTACCGGATAGGTAATTTTACAGATAGGTAATTTTTGCTCACCAAACTTGATTCAGCATCAAGGAACCTGATTTTCACAAAGAATTGATTGGCTGCTCTCTATAAATCAAACTCTTTACTATTCCACAAGTCCAGCTCTCCACATTTACTTCTGAAAAAACCTTGGAAATAATTTGAAATAAAATCAGAAACTATAATCTCAACATGCACTGCCCCCTTCCACAGCAGAAACATATTCAGTACAATTGCTTGCTTTTATTCCATAGCAACAATATCCTGCAACTACTCAGCTTCTCCTTATTTTGCAATGTAACAGTCCAGACTTTATTGCCCATGAACAGACCTCAGTAACACCTGGAGTCCTATTTTTCTTCCCACCACCTTCACAAATAAATGTTTTTTCTTTGCCTGTGGAGTTGGACAAGGACACCCTCTTTTAAGTACTAACTGCCCATGAAGTTCGTTCAACAAGGTCACACAGAGAGGTATTCTTGGTGGCTGTTCCAGATTTATGGAACTCTCTCCCCTTAGAGATCTGCCTAAACCTGATCCTGCTTATCTTTTAGAAGGGGTATAAGTCCTTTTTATTTGTCAAGGCATTTGGCAGGCTGGAATAGGATTGGGTGGGAGGGGTTAGGGGGAAGGCTGGTGGGTGGAGTTTGGGTTTCTTTTAATTATTTTTATGTTTCTTTTATATATGTGTGATGTGCTTTATGTTTATGTATTTTATATATCTTTGTATACCTCTCTGAGCTTCAACAGAAGGGCAGGATCATCATCATCATCATCATCATCATCATCATCATCATCATCATCATCATCATCATCATAATACAGGATATAACCAAGGGCATAGTGATAACAGGGATAGGTGATGCAATTACATTGGGACTCATAAACCTGGCGGACCTGCACTTCCCAATCAGCCGTGTCCCCTACCAGTGGGAGGAGGACAGGTGGGACCCCATTCCATCTTCTGCTCCAGGAGCCATTCCATCCTAGTTACCCCCCTGGGTATGACTGTTGCTGAATACAGAACCAATGGGGCCAATCCCATAACCCATGTGCACTGCAAAGTATGTGCACCCATTGCAAGGAAATTGTGCAATGTGCAAGCTGTGTGGAATGTATGCAGATCCTGTGCAAAGGAGGTTTGAGATCATAACCAGTGACTAAAAGCAAGGAGTGGCAACGGACCCTGTGGATCTGGAACTGGCAGTGCATGGAGAATGTGCTTGGGTCAGATGCTTGAGCGTAACCTCCTAGAGACTCCACCAATGGAGGACAAATGCGGGTCTGTGATTCGCGGATTTCCCACAAAATCCCCCTCCCATGGAATCTCCTGCCCTGCTTCTCCCAGTGCAGAATTTCCAGTCTGCACTGGGGAGAGGCGTGGCAGAAGATTCCACAGGGGGAGTGGGATGAAGAAAGCCTCAGGGCTTGGCTTCACCTCCCCTCCCCTGTCCTCCCCTCCCCTTCCCCAGGCTGCATCGGGTGGGAGGGGCTGCCAGGGTTCACATCCCCCTCCCCCCCTTCAAAGCCTGTTAAATAAAAAAAGACCAGCGACAGCAGTGGCTCCATTCAGTGTGCTCCCCATGCAGCACTTCCTGGCCCTTCCCAATGGGCCTCCCAATGCAACACAGCCAGATGACATCATCCGGTTGAGTTGCTCTAGGAGGCCCCGTTGGGAGGCACCAGGAAGTGCCTAGGAGGAACCACAAGGAGAATGCACTAAATGGAGCTGTTGCCACTGTTGCCACTACTGCAGGTCTGTTTTATTTACCAGGCTATGAAGGGTGTGGGGTGGAAGCGAGCCTTATTGCCCTCACCCCACCCCCAAAGCATCTAGGGGGATGGAAGCTGGTGGGAGGGGCATCCGGCTCTGCATTGCATCTGGGAGGCTGGGGAACCCTGAGCAGTGAGGTGCAGAATCAGGCCCCAAGCCTCCCAGACTCCCGTGGAATTTTTTTTTTTAATTCTGTGGGAGAATTGAGGCCCTGACCATGTGCATGCAAATCCCAGTGCTGCTGAGCTCAATGCCCCTTTTGAGGTTTGGACATGACCTGAGGTACAGTTGTTTCTTGACTGAAGTGATCCAGTTGACCACATTTATATGATGCAGCAGCATATTCTTGCCAGCAGCTACAGATGGGGCATATTTGATCAGAAGTATGAAGAAGGAACTGCCTCTGTTCTGATTTTCAGACTCCGTTGTGTGTGCACTTGGGCCCTGCAGCCATCATTTGGTGTGTGGTGACTGGTTCCCCCTGGGGCTGGCTATGGCACCTCCATGAGCCAGCATGGATGCCAGGGCTGGGTTCCCCTGCTCTGTCTTCACCCTCCAGGCATGGTGTGGAAGGCGGGTGGCAGCAACTTCTATTACTTTGTGTGCCCTCAGTTCGTCATGTTATGACATCATGGCACAGGGAGTGGGGTGGGGATGGGACCTGCCAGCTACACATCTGTTTTGTTCCTCCGCATTACCCAGGGTGGATGGCTCTCCAGCTGCCAGGATTCCTGTGTATGTTTGTTCTGTTCCTGTTCCTGACCCAGGTTAGGATGACTGCCAATTTCCCAGCCGTGATTGGGCATGGGGGGGCATCCTGCTGACGTCACATTTGTTGATACTCAAGGACATTTGAGGCTCCATTCCTCTGCCCTTGCTACAATTGCTTACCTCCTGCTCAGTGAATAGGAGTGGTTGGTGGAGGGAAAGCATGGATCAAGTTACTTTTTATTTCTCACTGCTCATCTGCACAGAACCAGAGGGAGACGGTTATTCTGCAGGAATCCCTCCAAACTAAGAACCCTAGGGCAACTCTTCCTGCGTAATGCAGTTTCAAGCATACATCGAAGATAGCAAGTTACTGTGTTTGAACAGTGCATGGAGGAGAATATGTAATAATCAAGGGGATAGGGAGAAACAAAACTGAATTTGGGATCATTGTGTCTAGTCTTTTGAGATAGCAAGCAGAAAGTTAAAGCTGACTTGGTATCCTCCAGAAAGGCACTGTCAATAGTCAGCTATATATTTAGCTCACCTCAGAAAAGCAGTCAGCTGTCCATGGATGACTGTCCCAGAAACTACAAGGCAATCGATTAACCTTATGAAACACAAGGTATGAATGGGGGGAAATGCAACCTGCTCATCATAGAAGGAGACTAACAACCAAGTTTCAAAGACACAGCTGAAATTAATCTTTGAGGTGGATTCCATCTCCAGTGGATCTGCCCATTCTGATTTGGGTTCAATGTAGGGGTGAAATTTTGGTTTTGGACAGAATCCATATCTGATGGAATCTGGTAATTCAATAAATTCTGTCAAAATGTAGAACGAACAAACATTCTGATTCCATTGTGCTGGAATCGGTTAAAAAAATTCACCCAATTTGCACATGCACAAAATGGCTGTGGCCATAAATACTCATGTGCAAAATGGCGGTGGCTGTATGCAAAATGGTGGTGCAGTATGGCAACCACCATTTTCCCCACGTGCATTATGGCCACCACCATTTTGTGCATGTGCAAATCATTTGATTGTAATTCCAATCAAAATTACAATAGTCATTCTGATTTTGCGGAAATTTTCCATGGAACCAAAATAGCCAATTCAACCCATCCCTAGTCCAATGACACAGAGACCAGCCACGATCTGGTCCCCATTTCAACAGACACCTAGATTGACCACTTGGTCAAGAACTGCACATGAAAAAAATGGTGCCACTCTGCTGCTCTGGCTCCCAAACAGCAGTCAGAACTGTGCATTAGTATCTGCTCTGCCACAGTTAAAAAATATGCAGTGGATCTTCAAGATCAGTAGAGAATCTAAATAGATAAAAACTGGTTGACCTATTTGAGCCCTACTCAAGGGCTGTATTTAATAGAGGTGTGCAGCAAGGGCCCATGTTGTTTTTCATTTTTGTTTCTTGTTTTTTTTATTTAAATATGAAGTTTTCATTTTCATAAATATCAAATTTTTGTTTTCATTTTTGCTTTTGTTTTCCATTGATATAAATGGAAAACACATTTTCAGCTGTAACCTTTTTGGTTTTCATTATATTTGTCTATAACATGGATGGATTGTACCTACAATAGAAGGCATTGCATGTACCAAATTTTTAATGGATTGGATAAAGGAATCTAACTTTATAAGCAGTTGAATTATGTTATTTTGAAAAAATCTTCATATATATTTTTAGCTGTAACTTCTTTGTATCACATTTAATGTATATGAAACTTGGCATGTTTATACCCCTTCTCATATTTACTATCTTTAATGACTTTCAGAAGGATTAGATAAAGGTTACTGGTGTTATAAGCAATTAACTTATACATGTGTGTCTTACTGTAACACCTTTGTAGTCCAACCAGTGTACATGAAATTTGGCAGGACTCTATATAACACTTTCAAAATCATCTCTGCCAAATATCAGAAAGATGTAATAAAGGGTCCCAATTTTATATGCCTGCACCGCATATGCAGAGGAGCCTATGCCAGGGATTCTCTTACGTGTCACTGTGGTATAATATCAGTTTGTGTTGCTAATTGACCAGCAGAAATATCAACCAAATATCCTCATTTATGTTCTGTGACCATCCCAACATCTCTCCTCCTCTTGTTACTAGGAAGTCAGAAGCATCTGTTTAGGACAGAGCCACTAGAGATTCTTTTGTGTTCTCTGTCACAGTCCTGCAGGATGTGATTGTGATAATTGGCCTGCCTGGATGTGTAAACTATTTCTCCTGATTTTGGGGATGTTATCCCAAAAGTCCAAGTTATGTCCCTTCTATACTCACCTGAGGACCGCCCCCTATGCCCTTCTCGAAGCCACTACCAATTGGTCCTGTAAAGCTAGACGCATGCAGTAATTGGCCAGTGAATGTGTCTGTCAGTTCTTTGGGTTTCTCCACATTCTCCCTCCCCATGCCATGCAGGTGCCTGCCTTTGACTGTCACTGCATGTGCTATTTATCTGAATAATGGTCTTCAGGGGACAACTTCAATTGCTTATAAATTAGGGTCCCTTTATAAAATTGTCCTGTAGTTTGGCAGAGATAACAGGGAAGATGTCTGATACATTCCTGCCAAATATCTTTTAAACAGGATGGAATATAAAAATGTTACAGCTGGAAATGTATTTTCCAGTGAATTTCATATACCATCTGGACCCTTTATCCAATATTTCTGAAAATTGGCAGGACTATTAAGATTGTTGAGGGACATAATAGTCACAGGTTTCATGCAAATTCAATTGAAGATAAAGAAGTTGTATCCATGGATGTGTATGGAGATCCTCTTAAAATTACAACATTCAATTGCTTCTATAATCGGTTCCCTTTATCCAACCTTTTCGGAAAATGGTACACATTGTGCTCTCCATTGGGGGTACACTCTCCCCATGTTTCATCAGAATTTAATAGGAATCAAAAATGTTATAGCCAGAAATTCATTTTTTCAGGGGTTTTTCCCATTATTTTAAAAACAAAAAGTCATTTTGTTTCTATTTTAATTGTTATTATTAGTCATTTTTGTTACTTCAGTAATGATAATGAAAATTACAATTTTCATTATCATTATTGTAATAACAAAAATGACATACACACCTCTAAATTTAACTATTTACATAGATTCTGCCATTCACTTGGTAAGTGGTCTCAGGGAACTCACAGAATCTCGCTACACTTCCTATATTGCCAGTCAGTGTTGATAAGGCACACTTTGAAATTATCAGATAAAAGACCCTGAGGAGAACAGAGGAGAATTACTTAACTGATCCATATCTGAAAGTAACTGAAGCCTGATCCAAACTTCATTAACTGTAAAAAAGCAAAGAGCTCATTATGAAACATGATAGTATCCATCAACACTTGCACCTACCACATCAGGCACACAACAGCAATCTTTTGGGAACAATTAAGTGATGTCTGTAGCATGAGTGTTGTTGTAAAGTTCTCACAAGAACTAGACCTTAGTGGTTCAGCATACTAGCCATACCTGACCTTGATCGTAACTGACTCCGGTTGGGCAAGATTGCACCCTCATAAAGCTGAGATCCCGGGTCTGCCGAGAAGGACGTCTCCAGTAGGGAACTAAGACAGGAAATTGCTACAAAGAAGCACTAGCACTTTCAGTGTTTATTTATTTAGTTCACCCTTACAACAAATGTGTGAGGTAGAGCATTATTATTATTCCCATTTTTTCCATTATTCCCGTTTTACAGATGGGGAACTGATACTGAAAGATAGTGACTTGTCCAAAGCCAACCAGTGAGTTCATAGCTAAAACAGGGGCTTTGAATTAGGGATGTCAACCTGTATCGATTTTTCATTGTGGATTAGTTACAGTATGGGTTTTTTTCATATTTAATTATGGGTATGGGTATGGACCCTTAATTCATTTTTTAAAATGAACAAACTGATTTTTACCCCCACCCCAAGCCCCAGGGCTCTCCTTTCCACCACCCACATAAGCAAACTGGCTGCCCATTTCCAAAATGACCCCAGCAGCCATTTTGCACATGCACACTATGGAGCAGGGATTTCCACAGAGAACCATGGCAAGGGAGCCTATCGGGGGCACCTTCACACAGGAGGACCAACCCACCCCCACCCCACTATCAATCAAGCCCAACAAACCTTCAATCAAACCCTCCGAGGCCAATAAGTACCATACTCCGGTGGCCCCGGACCTCTCCTCCTTCAGATGATTTTGTAAGATGTGGCTGTTCTATCAGACTTTTGGAGAGGGGGATCGGGAGGGTGGGAGGGTTAGGAGTTGGGGGGGGAGGGTTTTGTTTCTATTTTCTAGTTTCTGTTTTTTGTTTAATTTTTATTATTCTCCCCTGCTCGGATTTTATATTTTGTTATTTGTTTTTATTGTTTTTATTTGTGTTTGGGATTGTGAGCCATCCCAAGCTGTTTTTTAAGGAGGGATTGTAGAAATAAATAAATAAATAAATAAATACCAGGGTCCCGGAGGATGTGGGTGGAAAATCCATTTCTGGAACAGTGAATCTGAAATTTGCAGATTTGGGCTGGTACAAATTACTCTATAACAGCCCATTATCGGTAGTTAGAGATTAATCCATACCCATTCTTGACATCCCGAATTTGAATCCAGGTCTCTAAATCTAATTTATTCAATCTAATACTTATCCACTAGGCTGATAGGTAAGACAGGACTGAACCCTATTCTCCTGAGTCCAAGCCCAAAACCTTATCCACTAGACTACACTGGATCGCTGCACAAGAGGCAGAATGTGGTCACATATATCTGCTTATGAAGAAAATAGGTGTGTGTTCCTGACCCAGCAAACATTTATTGCAGGTAGGGCCCTCTGACAAGACCTGTCAAGAAATTCATTGCCACTCTAGAAAGCTTGCTTGTTGGAGGAGTTTGAGTCCCAGTGCAGCTTTCCTTTCCACACATCATAAAATTTGTTCAGCAACATCTTTTCACAAATATTACTTGTGTAATGGTCCTGAGACTGGTGATAGTCTGGCTTATTTTCCACATGAGAGCAATTCAGGAAACGGATTTCACATCTGCACTTCGCTTTTATGAAAATTCTCTAGGTTTTGTGGTCATAAATTGGCTAAGATGACTGTTAGATCCAAGTTTGCTCCACTTAATGGGACAAGGGACTTGCAGGATGGCTTTATACAACCTGTTCCAACATCCAGAAATGGAGAGATGACAATATTCTATGTCCCAGCATCCCTCAACTTTAGAGAAGTTTTAGTTTGGAGGCACATCCAAACTTTGGGCTGGATTGTATCTAGAAACAGTGCTAAATAAGGAGTGGGATGTAAACTTCAACCACCCTGTAGTAGCCCTATGAGGCAGTATGACTCCGAGAACCACCACAAAAGTTGATATTCCTCCTTTGCTCAACAGTTGCAATTTTCTGATGATCTGTCCAAGTTAACTTGTCCAGTGAGTCAAGCGGCAAATCCAAGACAGTGCCCTTTCTCTCCCACTTTGTACTTACCCAACCACTCCAAGGAGATAAGCAAACAATTACGGGGCTGCCCATTTCTTCTGAGGGAAAAGAATTCTAGCCAGACTTCAGAGTAGGCTCCTATAGAAAGGGAGGTAGCTGCTGCAAGACCAGCATGGGGACCAGAGGAGAAAAACTATGGCTACCAGGCCTGGCAGCCTTTTCTGAAACACATCATAGCGACGTATCATTCTCTGCAACAATGGTTCCCAACTTTTTTGCCATTGCAAACCCATTTTGAGATTTAAATATTATTCTGTGTCCCTAAACATTAACACAGACATCCAAAGTATATCAAATATCAACCATCATCATGACCCCATACCCAGATGACATGTGGGATGCAAGTCCAGTCTATGCCATGGATTGGTTCCAGAAGCCAGCCAGGCTGAGTAGACAATGGATATAAACATGGATGCTGAGGTTGCCCACCCCTGGGAGCTGCTCTGAGGGAGCAACCCTGCATTTGTCCACTTCCAGCCCCGCCTGGGTCTACTTTAGATGGACAGGCAGTTTCCCATGGCCACGGCCCATCCACACGACACACACACACACCCCGCACCATTGATCTGTGGCCACTCACCCGACCCTCTAGGCTGGTGGCCACATCTCCATGGTGCTGACCATGGTAATGGCCAGCCAGGCATGGAACTGCACCATGGGTTCACCAAACGGACAGACAGCAGCTCCATTTTCAGCACAGCTTGTTCATTTGCACAGCTGGCACAGCTGACATCTGCTCTCTACATGCGCAGGCCAACCTGGGAGTGAAGTGGGTTTGCATGGGCAGCAGCAGAGCTGCTGTCCATATAAAAGCACTAGGGCTGAAACTTGATCTCATTTTTTTCCTTGATTCTCATCAAGAATCAAGCTTCTCAGCTTCATTTCTGTGTGAATAGAGAAAAGTCACAGTTCTCAACCCTTTCTCAATCAAGATTTTTTTTCTTGATTTACTTACCTGAGCCATGTGGGTGGCATGTCCTGAAGCGAGTCTCACATCCCACATCTTTCTGTTGTCTGTCTGTCTGTCTCTCTTATCTCCTCTCTTTTCTTTTCTGCAGCCCACAATGCCATGCCAGGGTGGGGTGTGGGGGGAGAAACAAAAGAACTGCACATGTGCAAATGGATACTGGGACATTCTGTGCATGCACAGTCCTTATCCAAAATAGTGCCAGCAGCGTCAACACCATTTTGGGAAAGGATGGCCAGTCTGAGCATGCACAGAATAGCTGTTCTTTTCCAGAACGGCAAGGATGCTGGCAGCAACATTTTGTAAAAGGGCTTTGCATGCGCAGAATGGCCCATTGGCCATTTTGTGCATATGCAGTTGTTTTTTATTTTTAAATGAGATTCTTGTGAGAATCTCACACTATTAACGAGATCTTCTCAAAATCTTGCTAATGGTTCTCAATTTTCATGAGATTTTCACAATAATTAAAACAGATTCTCATTTCAGTCCTTAAAAGAACCCAAGGAAACTTTTTATTCAGGTTGGGAGGTAGGCCTGAAGTGAGAGCAGGTGCTCTCTTTCTATTGGGCAATACAAATGTTTCGGGAGTGCTTTTGGCCATTCCTCTGTATTTTCTGCTTCTAGCCTCATCGGTATCAATACCTGTGATTTACTGTAATTTTTTGGTAATTTTCAGTAATTTCTGGTAATTTTCGGTATTAACGATAATACCAGAAATTACTGAAAAATACTGATAATACTGGAAATTACGAAAAATAATAGAAACAGCAATAAATCACAGAAACTGATGAAAATGCCAATAGATTTACTCCTCACGTGAATTAAGCTGAAAAGAGATTTTTTTTCTTTGTTTCAGCTCTAGTGTGAAGGTCCATCTTTGGCACCTTGGCCTTTTTCAAATGGTCCTCAGTGGGTGGGGGGATGGGTGTGTGTCCACGGTGGGTGGAGGTGAGTGTGCAGCCATTCCCATGGGCACACACCCATCTCCACGCATGGAGCAAAAGGCACTGGAGTCCGTTGCTCCGTGTGTGGGTGATGGGTGGAGGTAGATGGAGATGGGTAGAGTGCAGGAGTGAGCCCGCACCCCCACCCATGGTGGGTACCATTCCCACACATGCTCCCCCCCCCCACACACACACTGCAGTTAGCATTTACATGGATACCCCCCCCCCCCACTGCACACCTGTGTGGTGGGGGGGAGGTGCCCGTGTGAAAAGGATATTTATTACAGGTCACTATTATTCTTGTTTTACAGATGGAGAACTGAGGCTGAGATATAGTTATTGGATAGAAACACCATTTTAGGTGTGGGAACATTCAATGCACTCAGTCACTGCAAACTAAAGAACATGCTGCTTTACAGAACAGAAACTAAAATGGTGGTGCAGGGAAAAGGTCAAAGGGTGAAGCATGGCTCCAGTCCAAAATAGTCTGAGTTTCTCAGTTAACTCCTTTATAACCACTTTACTGTAATACTGACTTGCCCAAGGACACCCAGTGAGTTCATAGCTAAAATATGATTTGAACTCTGACCTTCCAGGTCCAATAGTTGATGCACTAGGCTATGCTGGCTTACTTTGCTTATGCTGCTCTTTTTTTTTTTTTTAACCCCTTTCTGTGCCTTTTCCAGTTCTATTTTCTCCTTTTTGACAAAGAGTGGGTGGAGCTGCAATGCCTCCACATTGAATTTCATCAGCCATTTTATTGTCCAATCCCCCAGTTGAGGAAGATCCTTCTGTAATTCTTCACAATCTGATTTGGGCTTCCCTATCTGGAATAATTTTGTATCATTCATTCCCTTTTCTGGAACATTAATGAACATGTTAAACAGCAGCAGTCCCCAGGCCAATAGGGATGTGCAAACAGAACGCGGTTCAGACGTTCAGTCATTCAGTTCGGGAACCGAGTTCAGGTGGTCATTCGTTCTGGGGACCAAGTTCAGATTCAGTTGTTCAGTTCAGTGGAGTTTGGTTCAGCCGAATGTTCGGGGGGGGCGGTATCGGTATCGGTCTCATATGGTCCCATGATCGCATCGGAAACTGGAAACCAGAAATTCGAGTGCGTGCTGAGCTTGTGTGGAGAGAAAGCATGTGTTGTGACTGGCTGGCTGTGTGGTTTACTGGTTTTGTTTGGTGTGGTTTGGCTGTGTTGCTTTGGCTGGTTGGTTGTGAGTTGGTGGGTGCTGTTTTGTTTGGCTGTGTTTGACTGTTGGGATTAGAAGGAGATAAAAAAGAGGGGGGGAAATGATGAGGCTTAGGAAGGTGAAGGTGGAGGAGGAAGAGGCAGGACCTTCTGAGGTGGTGGAGGTCAGCTCCTCATCAGAGAAGCAAGAGGGCACAGGAGGTGCCACTGCTGCCAGGTTTGAAAACTTTATTTCTGTTTATTGTTCCATAGAACTTTGAGGACAAGAAGAATACTATACTTTAGAGTGAATTCACTGGCCACTGGTGTGCGGGTGGGTGGGTGTTGGGCAGCCAGTCAGGCACAAACAGTGGGCATCAGCACACAGGTGGCAGCAGATGTCTTCCACAGAGACAGAGGGTGTGGGGGACTCTTCTAGCAGTCAGGCATGAGGCAAAGGAGAAGCACCCACCCAAACACATGCCAGCCAGGGTATCCACCCCTAGCACCCCAAGAAGGGCAGGATTTGCACATGCCAGCCAGGCTCCTTCTAGTCGCCATCCCTAGCACCCCAAGAAGGGCAGGATTTGCACATGCCATCCAGGGTCTCTCCAGTTGCCATCCCTAGCACCCAAAGGATGGCAGTATTTGCACGTGCCAGGCAGTCAGGTCTCTTCAGTCACCGCCATCCCTAGCACCCCAAGGAGGGAGGACTAGAGGCATCATCATAAATGCATGATATTATTTAGGTGTTGTTTATGGGTTCCTGTTTCAGAGAGGAATTGGATGCTGGCGCTGGTGCCATGCCATGCAGGACAACAAGGCGGAGGTCGCCAGTGCCACCCCTAGACAGTCGGCGGACAAGGTCCGATGTCTGGTGGTTTTATGAGAAAGGTGACGGAATCACCATCTGCAAGGTAAGGCATGGGGACTGGAACAACAGGGAATGGATTGCCCTATGACCAGTTAGGAACGGAAGTCCCCTGCAGAGAGATTGGACACCCAGTCCACCCACTTGTGGAGACAGAATGCAGGCAGGGCTTGACAGATAATTAGCCTGACACAGTATGGCACTTCTTATGTTCCTATCTTTTTATGCTCTTTAGACCTGTGGCAAAACATTCCGGAGGCAGAGAAAGGGAACAACATCGGGGCTGATCACCCATATTGAAAGGTTCCATGGCTGGATGGTGAGGTGGCAGGAGAACTCTGGCATGGCCATGGAGCTAGAGCATCAGCACAAGAAGAAGGGGGGGGAGGCACCCAAAAACGATGCCATCAAAGCCCTTCCCTCTCCTCCAGCCTCGATGTGGAGTCCCCCTGACCCCGGGAGTCTGCAGCGGCAAAGACCTTTTGGGCCGAAGTGGAGAGGCCTGGCTGCCAGATGATGATGGGTGTACGCACCTTGGAGAACTGCCTGGTGGACTAGTTCCAGGCTCTTGAAGTGGAGAAAAAGCAGGTGGAGGCATACTCCCAGTACATCTCCGCCAAGATGGAGAGGCTGGAACTCTACCACGAGGTGGTATCCAGATGGCATGAAGACATGGAAGGGGCTGTGAAGTTCCCCTTGGACCACGGCTATGAAATGGCAGAGCACAGAGTGGCCGCCCCTCAGTCCTGTGCTGCGCCCCAACACCTTTTGCCTTTCCCACAAGTTCCGGGAAACAGGTGCAAGGACTAATAGTAGTACCCCTTAAGTTTCCTTTCAATGTTTGGTTTTGGTTTTATAATGTTGTTGTTGTTGTTTTGTTGTTGTTGTTTAAATAGTTTTAATAAAAGTTGTTGTATTTGTTGTTACGAACTTCGCTTGGACTGTCCAATCTTTTATCCCTATGTGCTGAAGTTCTGGCTGGCAGGTGGCAGAATCTCATACAGCTTGTCGATCCCTGCCAGAAGCATCTGGCTGGTTCCACATGTAGCGTAGTTAAGATATTAACCCAAAGATGTGCCATGCAGCAGCAGGGTCTCAACTTGCAGACAGCCCCCCAGGAGGGACAGGGCTTGTGTCTGTGTGGGTATGCCAGAGAGAAAAAGAGACAGGCTCCTTGGCAGCGGGCAGAAGGTGGTGGGAGCTGGTGGTTGCAGGGGATTTTATTTCCAGCTGCTTCAGCGGGCATCCACTGGTGGGTGTGGAGGACTAGGATGTTTGGGGGGGGGGGCAGGCTGGCATGCGAGCACCGGGCTTCTGGATGCAGTGAAATGGAATACATCCCCCAGTGACTGGAATGATGATCCCAGAATCTCGCTGATGGTTCCTGGGATGGGCGGGCATGACTGATTCAGATACAATGGAATGACAGTCTATGTGAGTTTAATAATAATTATGTCCCTAGAATTAGTGCATGGTTGGGCACACTTCATTCAATCAAGTGATAGGTGGTAGCAGCAGGTACAGGAA
>QEPC01014636.1:1340662-1350818 GCA_003113815.1 Sphenodon punctatus
GAACGCCCAACCATGAACGTACGACCTGCCCGAACAACCGAACACGAACGGCCGAACACGAACGCCACCGAACCGAACGGCCGAACACGAACGCGTGGTACGACCGAACGACCGAACACAAACACACGAACCGAACGCGGCTGAACCGAACCGCCGAACATGAACACACGAACCAACCGCGGCTGAACCGAACGGCCGAACACGAACCGCGATCTGTTCGCCCATGCCTAGTGGACATGCCTGAGATTGGAGAGAGCGAGGCATACAGCAGTTCTGTGGAGGAGGTATCTGCTGGTGCAGAGGCGATGGCTGTCCCTCCGCGAGCTGTGTTGCCACCATGTTCTGCCCCAGCTCCCAGCAGTGCGTCACCCAGTGAGGGCCAGAAAGCAAGAGGTGGCATAAAAATCTTTGGTCTGGGAGCATTTTAAGTTGGCGCAGGCAGACAATCCCAGGGAGGTGCAGTGCAATTTGTGCCAGAAGGTGGTGAAGTATGGGCAGGTGCTCACCAGCCTTGGCACAACTGCCCTGGTGAGCCATGTCAAATCATGCCACAGTGCTGTGCTGCTAAGCAGGCAGGCAGGGGCAGTGGATGCCAGCAGGTTCCCAACCCCAGCAGCCAATCGCACGCCTCCATCAGCGGGCAAGCGTCCTGCTCCAAAAGCTGCCTCCAACAGCAGGAGCACTAGTATTCCTGCTAGGGGGGGAAGAACAGCAGCAGCAGCAGCATCACCAGCAGCATCAGATAACCATATAGTATCTGGGGTGGGGGACGCTGCCAAATCAGTTGGCAGCAGCATGATGCGGAGGGCAGCGTGGCTTTCAGAAGAAATCCACGCGCCTATTGGGGAAAATGATCGCCGTGGATAGGCAGCCCTTCTCTGTGGTGGGGGACATAGGGTTTAAGCGCCTGATTGGGTTCCTGGCCCTCCAGTTTCAGCTGCCATCCCGCACCACCCTGAGTCGGCAGGTGGTGCCAGCCCTGTACTGGGCTCTAAAGGAGCTGGTGAGGGAGCAACTGGCAGGGGATGTGGGGGCCACAGTTCACTTCACCATGGACCTGTGGTCCACCAGGAACGCCCAGCATGCATACCTGGTGGTAACGGCGCACAGGTGGCAGGACCCGGAGGCAGCTTTCAGGGGTGGCAGGAGGGGTCCCAAAGCAGAGTATCGGTGGACCCTGCTTCAGGCCGAAGTTATGAATGTCCCCCACACCTCTGTAAAAATTGAGGCAGGCCTGACCACCATGTCGAGCCATGGAGTGGGTCACACCAGGTGCACCCTTCACCAAGGAATGCGTGGTGACGGACAACGGGACGAACATACTGAGGGCAGTCCGCAATGGTGGATTCAACAGCATCCCTTGTGCCATGCATACCCTTCACCTGGTGGTCAGGGACACTCTGGACTTGGGGGAGAAGGGGATTGGGTCAGGCACCCTTAGCTCCCTGATAGAGCGGGGGAGGAATCTGGCTGGTTTTTTAAACTGGAGCGTGAAGGGCAGCAAGCTCCTCCATGCCAAGCAGGAAGAGCAAGGTTCCCCAGTGCACCAGCGGGTGCAGGATGTTTCCACCAGGTGGAATTCCACATTCCTGATGCTCAAGTGACTTGTGGAGCAGAAAGTTGCCTTACATCAGGTGCAACTTGTAACAGACAGCAGGACACCTCCTGGGTACAACAGGGTGGAATGGGACTTCCTCTCCCAAACGGTCTTTGTTCTGAGACCATTCCTGGCTGTGACGGAGACCATCAGGTGACCCCTCTGGTCCAGAGTCTCCTCAGGAGGCTGGAAGAGATTCTCCAGGAGCAGGATGGTGGTCCTGAGGGCATGAAGCTGGGGTCTGAGGTGGTTGGCCTGGTGTGGCAGCTGAAGGCAGGGCTGACAGGGTGGTTTGCTGAGCTGCTGAAGTGAGAGGAATATGTGCTGGCTCTCAAGAGTGTACGGCAGCAGCAGCAGCAGCAGGATGCCCCTGGGGATGGTGGGAGTGGGAACAGCCACCCATTTGAGCCAGCAGGATCTATCCCTGCCCCCAGCCATAGCAGTAGCAGCACCAGCAGCAGGTTGAGCAGCAGCAGCACCCCTACTGCCAGCAGCAGCTTGTACGTGCAGGGCACTCTGGCGAGCATGGGCTCATGCACAGCAGGGCAGGCAGCGTGGCTGAGGGCAGTGGTGGAGGTGGTGCTGAGGCACAATTATGTGAGGGAGTGTGACAGTGCCTCAGCAGCAGTGGAGAGCTACCTGTAGGAGGAGTCCTGCATTGAGCCCAGCAGAAATCCCTTGGCCTACTGGGTCGCAAGACCAAGATGCATCTGGCCTTGTCCAAAGTGGCTAAGGGTATCTTGTCCTTCCCACCAATCAGTGTCCCCCAGTGAGTGGGTGTTCTCCATGGCAGGGGACATTTGCTCCCCGCTCTGCCTGAGACTGGGGGCCAAGTTGGTGGAGCAGTTTGCTGTTCATTAAGGTGAAACTTCCACTGCTGGGATTCCCCGAGCTGCCCCCGGACAAGGAGCGATGGTGCGGTGGCACACACCATCCCATGCCAGGGGCAGTCTTGGGATGGGGCTCCTCAATCTGGGCTAGGGCTACTGCTGCTGTGCTGAGGTGCTGTCCCTCCCTCCCAATGCCTGGCNTGGGATGGGGCTCCTCAATCTGGGCTAGGGCTACTGCTGCTGTGCTGAGGTGCTGTCCCTCCCTCCCAATGCCTGGCACCTGCCCTGTTCTCTATCTCTCTCTGTCATACTAGACGGGCTTGGCCAGCTTATCTGACTGACCTCATGATGCAGGGTGGCATTGGGAAACTGTAAGCCTGCCAGACGGCCTCTAGCTAGACGATCTCAGCCCAGCTATCTGACTGGCTCTCTCTCGCATGCACTGCACAGTTTTTGCCAGCCTATTCGAGTGCCCTGCCAACTTAGGTCACAGCCTGCCTTCCCTACTGCCTCTCATACCATGACGTATGTCTGCCCGCCCAGGTTGCAAAGCTCAAACCCTGCCTCAGTCTGTCTGCCAGTGTCTTCTGCTCATGACATGCTGCCCTCCCGCCCACCCAGGTGGCCTAGACCAAAGCCTGCCTCAGTTTTCCTGACAGTGCCTTCTGCTCATGCCACGCTGCCCGCCCGCCTACTCATGTGGCCCTTGATCAAAGCCTGCCTCAATCTGCCTGCCAGTGCCTTCTGCTCATGTCATGCTGCCTGTCTGCCCGCCTGCCCAGGAGCCCTAGATCAAAGCCTGCCTCAATCTGCCTGCCAGTGTCTTCCACTCATGCCATGCTGCCCGCCCACCCAGGTGGCCCTAGATCAAAGCCTGCCTCAATCTCCCTGCCTTCTGCTCATGCCACACTGCCTGTCTGCCTGCCATTGCAAACTCTGGGTGATGTGCCCTGCTGGCCCGGTAATCCTGCTGCTGCTGTCTGCTGGTCCAGGGGTGCTCTGGCCAATCCAAATGTGCCCACCCAATCGTGCTGCTGCCATCTGCTGCTGTATGTGAGCTCTTCCCTGCCAAATCCTACCATCCTGGCTCCATGGGTGCTGCGTACAGGCAAATCCTGCTGCTGCTGTTCCACAGGTTCTGTGCCTGGGAAACCCAATGTCTGCTGCTGCTCCCAATGCCNCTGACCACCATGTCGAGCCATGGAGTGGGTCACACCAGGTGCACCCTTCACCAAGGAATGCGTGGTGACGGACAACGGGACGAACATACTGAGGGCAGTCCGCAATGGTGGATTCAACAGCATCCCTTGTGCCATGCATACCCTTCACCTGGTGGTCAGGGACACTCTGGACTTGGGGGAGAAGGGGATTGGGTCAGGCACCCTTAGCTCCCTGATAGAGCGGGGGAGGAATCTGGCTGGTTTTTTAAACTGGAGCGTGAAGGGCAGCAAGCTCCTCCATGCCAAGCAGGAAGAGCAAGGTTCCCCAGTGCACCAGCGGGTGCAGGATGTTTCCACCAGGTGGAATTCCACATTCCTGATGCTCAAGTGACTTGTGGAGCAGAAAGTTGCCTTACATCAGGTGCAACTTGTAACAGACAGCAGGACACCTCCTGGGTACAACAGGGTGGAATGGGACTTCCTCTCCCAAACGGTCTTTGTTCTGAGACCATTCCTGGCTGTGACGGAGACCATCAGGTGACCCCTCTGGTCCAGAGTCTCCTCAGGAGGCTGGAAGAGATTCTCCAGGAGCAGGATGGTGGTCCTGAGGGCATGAAGCTGGGGTCTGAGGTGGTTGGCCTGGTGTGGCAGCTGAAGGCAGGGCTGACAGGGTGGTTTGCTGAGCTGCTGAAGTGAGAGGAATATGTGCTGGCTCTCAAGAGTGTACGGCAGCAGCAGCAGCAGCAGGATGCCCCTGGGGATGGTGGGAGTGGGAACAGCCACCCATTTGAGCCAGCAGGATCTATCCCTGCCCCCAGCCATAGCAGTAGCAGCACCAGCAGCAGGTTGAGCAGCAGCAGCACCCCTACTGCCAGCAGCAGCTTGTACGTGCAGGGCACTCTGGCGAGCATGGGCTCATGCACAGCAGGGCAGGCAGCGTGGCTGAGGGCAGTGGTGGAGGTGGTGCTGAGGCACAATTATGTGAGGGAGTGTGACAGTGCCTCAGCAGCAGTGGAGAGCTACCTGTAGGAGGAGTCCTGCATTGAGCCCAGCAGAAATCCCTTGGCCTACTGGGTCGCAAGACCAAGATGCATCTGGCCTTGTCCAAAGTGGCTAAGGGTATCTTGTCCTTCCCACCAATCAGTGTCCCCCAGTGAGTGGGTGTTCTCCATGGCAGGGGACATTTGCTCCCCGCTCTGCCTGAGACTGGGGGCCAAGTTGGTGGAGCAGTTTGCTGTTCATTAAGGTGAAACTTCCACTGCTGGGATTCCCCGAGCTGCCCCCGGACAAGGAGCGATGGTGCGGTGGCACACACCATCCCATGCCAGGGGCAGTCTTGGGATGGGGCTCCTCAATCTGGGCTAGGGCTACTGCTGCTGTGCTGAGGTGCTGTCCCTCCCTCCCAATGCCTGGCACCTGCCCTGTTCTCTATCTCTCTCTGTCATACTAGACGGGCTTGGCCAGCTTATCTGACTGACCTCATGATGCAGGGTGGCATTGGGAAACTGTAAGCCTGCCAGACGGCCTCTAGCTAGACGATCTCAGCCCAGCTATCTGACTGGCTCTCTCTCGCATGCACTGCACAGTTTTTGCCAGCCTATTCGAGTGCCCTGCCAACTTAGGTCACAGCCTGCCTTCCCTACTGCCTCTCATACCATGACGTATGTCTGCCCGCCCAGGTTGCAAAGCTCAAACCCTGCCTCAGTCTGTCTGCCAGTGTCTTCTGCTCATGACATGCTGCCCTCCCGCCCACCCAGGTGGCCTAGACCAAAGCCTGCCTCAGTTTTCCTGACAGTGCCTTCTGCTCATGCCACGCTGCCCGCCCGCCTACTCATGTGGCCCTTGATCAAAGCCTGCCTCAATCTGCCTGCCAGTGCCTTCTGCTCATGTCATGCTGCCTGTCTGCCCGCCTGCCCAGGAGCCCTAGATCAAAGCCTGCCTCAATCTGCCTGCCAGTGTCTTCCACTCATGCCATGCTGCCCGCCCACCCAGGTGGCCCTAGATCAAAGCCTGCCTCAATCTCCCTGCCTTCTGCTCATGCCACACTGCCTGTCTGCCTGCCATTGCAAACTCTGGGTGATGTGCCCTGCTGGCCCGGTAATCCTGCTGCTGCTGTCTGCTGGTCCAGGGGTGCTCTGGCCAATCCAAATGTGCCCACCCAATCGTGCTGCTGCCATCTGCTGCTGTATGTGAGCTCTTCCCTGCCAAATCCTACCATCCTGGCTCCATGGGTGCTGCGTACAGGCAAATCCTGCTGCTGCTGTTCCACAGGTTCTGTGCCTGGGAAACCCAATGTCTGCTGCTGCTCCCAATGCCACCTCTGCTGTCTGAGCCAAGGGTTCTGACCCAGCAACCCAATGTCTGCTGCTGCTCCCAATGCTGCCTTTGCTGCTGTCTGAGCCATGGGTTCTGTACCCGGGAAACCCAATGTCTGCTGCTGCTCCCAATGCCGCCTCGGCTGTCTGAGTCAAGGGTTCTGACCCAGCAACCCAATGTCTGCTGCTGTTCCCAATGCTGCCTCTGCCGCTGTCTGAGCCATGGGTTCTGTACCTGGGCAACCCAGTGTCTGCTGCTTCTCCCAATGCTGCCTCTGCTGCTCTCTGAGCCATGGTTTCTGTACCCGGACAACCCAAAATCTGCTGCTGCACCCAATGCCACCTCTGCTGTCTGAGCCAAGGGTTCTGACCCAGCAACCCAATGTCTGCTGCTGCTCCCAGTGCTGCCTCTGCTGCTGTCTGAGCCATGGGTTCTGTACCCGGGCAATCCAATGTCTGCTGCTGCTACCAATGCTGCCTCTGCTGTTTGAGCCATGGGCTCTGTACCCGGGAAACCCAATGTCTGCTGCTGCTCCCAATTCCGCCTCTGCTGTCTGAGCCCTGGGTTCTAACCCAGCAATCCAGTGTCTGCACTCTGCTGCAGTGATTCCCTTCCCTGTTTTTGGATTTATTTAGAGTAGGATTAGATTGATTTAGGTTCCCCCTGGGCAATCCAAAGTCTGCTCCTGCTGTGCCAATGTTGCTAATGCTGCCTCTGGGCAATCCAAAGTCTGATCCCACTATGCCAATGCTGCCTTTGGGCAATCCAATGTCTGATCCTGCTGTGCCAATGCTGCCTCTGGGCAATCCGATGTCTGATCCTGCTGTGACAATGCTGCCTCTGGGTAATCCAATGCCTGCTCTTCCTGTGACAATGTTGCCAATGCTGCCTCTGGGCAATCCAATGTCTGATCCTGCTACGCTAATGTTGTCAATGATGCCTCTGGGCAATCAAAAGTCTGCTCCTGCTGTGCCAATGTTGCCAATGCTACCTCTGGGCAAACCAAAGTCTGCTCCTGCTGTGCCATTGTTACCAATGATACCTCTGGGCAATCAAATGTCCACTCCTGATGTGCCAATGCTGCCTCTGGGCAAACCAAAGTCTGCTACTGGGTGGCCACATGATTCACCACTGGGCAAGGCTTGCCCAATTGGCAGAATAGCTTGTTCAGATCCAGCAAGTAGGATGCAAGCCTGCAACACTGGGCCGAGCAGGGGTGCCATCCACCAAGCCCTGGCCATGCCTCTGCTGCTGTTCCACTGATGCCAGCCAGCCTGCAATGCCAGCTGAGCAGGGGTGCCAGCCACTCCAGCATCAGGACCCACCATCAGGGTTCTGGGGGCCTCATTCTGCTGCTCACAGGGACCCATCATTCCACCTGTCTGAAAGTGTCACAAACCCCCACCCATGCCAGCCAGTCTGCAATGCCCGGCCAAGCAGGGGTGCCAGCCACCAAGCCCTGGCTGGGCCTCTGCCACTCCCCCACCCATGCCAGCCAGCCTGGGGTGATCCACAGGAAGGGCCCGGCTCACATCTCTTTGGAATGACTGGCCCATGTTCAACAACTGCTGTTCACATGAAACCCTTCTCCAAATTGGCCTTCAAAGTGCTCATAGAGTATGATTGATTATTTCCTACTACCACCAAGATCACTGCTGCTCTGACATGGCCTAGTGGCCTCTGCCGCTCCCCCACCCATGCTAGCCAAGCTAGCCTGCAATGCTGGCAAAGAGGGCAAAGAGATTTCCCACTCAAGAATTCAGGGACAAATTTCATTTAAATAGAAAGGGGTGTGTGTACAAAAATAGCTAATAACTCACTCCAACCGTCTCCAGAAGGATACGTATGTATGTAAAGGGCAGGGACTTGGAGGGCTGTCCTTCCACTGCAGCCAGACACTGCCACTCTAGCCCTGGAACCCACCCTCGGGGTTCAACTGCCAATGCCGCCTATGCTGTAGTGTCTGTGCCATGGGTTCTGTACCCGGGCAATCCAATATCTGATTCTGCTGCCTCTGCTGTGCCATGGGTTCTGTGCTCTGGCAAACCAATGTCTGCTGGTGGTGGTGGTACTATTTGCTCCTCAGTCTTGTAGACGGCCATAGCTTGGATGAGCGTGCCGGCAGGTGGGGGCTGGTTGAACATTACAATGGGGCGGAATGGGAGATCACGGCTCACACACTTTTAGGGAGGAGACTGTTCCTGGTTGTGACTCCAGCGTATCTGCTGCTCCGGATTCAGGGATCTGTACCCGACTCCCTTTAGATAGCCTGAAGGCAACCACGATGCCCTCCTGGCACTCAGTGGGCAGTGGATTCCCCAGGGCTCACACTGGGCGGGGACATGTCCATTGCAAAGGCCAGCCTAGTGTGCTTCCCCCTCCACCATGGTCCATGGCAGAGGGAGTGCATGGTGGCTCTGTGTCAGGGGATGGGGAGGTAAAGGGGAAACATGGACCCAAACTCCCAAAAGGGAGACAGGGGGCAGATGCCACACCACACCACACTTGCTTCCTACTTTTGACTCGCTCTCTCTTCAGTCCAGCACAAATCACAACACAGTACAGCCTCTTGCACTCACCCATATGCTCCTTGCACTTACCCACACACGCCTCAGTCAGCAGGCATTTTCAGAACTCTCACTCTCCCAGCAGCTTGTGTGCCTCCCAATCCATTTCCATCCTCCTACTACTACTTAATCCATTTCTTTCCACACATTTACCTCCATTGCTTCAGTTGTTTAGATTAGATAGATTTAGGTGTTATACCCAGCATCTAGAAGCAGTTACTCCAGCTCCAGGACCCACCATCAGGGTTCTGAGGCCATCATTCCTCTCACAGGGGGCCATCACACAGAACCCTTCTCCACTTCGGCCTTGAAAGCTCTCCAGGTAGCACACAATCATCCCAGTGAGGTTAACAGGTAGCACCTGTTGAACTTCACTAGGTTGACTAGAACCAGAAGGAACTTGGAAGATAAACCAACATCCATCCACTGCAGGACAAACTCAGCCAGCTCTTCCTTCAGGTACGTGTTGTATCTTCCATCATCTGCCAGGACCTTGAATACGGAACAGTGTTTGCCTATCTCTTAGAACTGACTGACACATGTTCGACTGCTGTTCACATGGAACCCTTCTCCACTTTAGCCTTCAAAGTTCTTCAGTCACTCCAGCCCCAGAACCTACCCTTAGGGCTCTGGGGCCAACATTACAGGCAGGGAGGGATGTCTTTCCACTTGTCTGCAAGTATCCCACTTCAAAACTAGACAGCCTGCAACTCCCGGGCACGTAGGGGTGCCAGCCACCAAGCCCTGGCCAGGCCTCTGCCGCAGCTCTGCTGATACCAGCCAACCTGCAATGCCTGGCCGAGCAGGGGCGGCAGCCTTTGAACCCTGGCCGGGCCTCTGCTGCTGCTCTGCCAAAGCCAGCCAGCCTGCAATGTCCAGTCAAGTAGGGGTGCCAGCCACTGAACCCTGGCCGGGCCTCTGCCACTACTCCACCTTCAATGCCCAGCTGAGCAGGGGTGCCAGCTAGGGCTGTAGTGGAATGCCGCCGCGGCAGCTGTTACTGACGGAAACCCCTATTCCACACATCACGGCACAGTTCAGCAGAGACAGATTTCCAAGGGCTGTGGCTGCGGTTTGTCACTAATGGTGCCACGGCATCGGAACTGGTGAACGGAAGCGAAACTTTTGCGGATTCCAATAAGAAGCGGCACCAACTCCCCTTTCCGTGGGCTGCAGAATCTTTGTGGTTATCTGATGATTGTATCATGTTTCCGCCACCCGGAATACAAGGTATCACGAGACCCGGTGGCATGATCAACCCTCGGACCCTGTTGATGACACACACATGCCCAATTTCATTGGCTAGGGCTTTCCCAGCGAGACATGTCCCGCCTTCACCATTAAGTATAAATAGGTGTGTTTGTAGCTTGTTTCTCCCTTTTGATCCCCAATCGCAGTGAGAGTGAGTGACTGTTGGAGCCACGCCACCAGTGTCTGTGTTTGTTAACACACTCTGATCTTCCGCACTCCGCGACAAAGCACCGCATCACGACTCGAGGAGAGAGAGTCCTATCCCTTCCTCCTAATTCATAGAATACTATCGATTTTGGATAACCTAAGAAGGTTTTTGTGTAAGTGCTTGAACTTTTCTTCTAATTCTTCTAAACTGTGCTTTATTTAACAGCTAATTTAGTGCTAAAGCAGCTAAAGTAATTCTGCTACAGCTGCACTTTACATTTTCCATTA
>QEPC01014636.1:1357628-1372613 GCA_003113815.1 Sphenodon punctatus
GGATTTCCTGCAAGCCACAGATGAGAAAATAATGAGGTGCACTGCAGAGGCGATGGATTACCAGAAAAAGGGCTATGACCACCCAGATGAAATCTCGGAAGGTATACAAGAGCACTGAGTGAGGAGGTAAGGTTGGGCACTGACCGTCTGCTTGGGAGCAGACAGTGATTAATGTGTGTTCTCTGTCTTTTTCTGTTTCTCACAACCAG
Source organism: Sphenodon punctatus (assembly GCA_003113815.1). NCBI lineage: Eukaryota > Metazoa > Chordata > Lepidosauria > Sphenodontia > Sphenodontidae > Sphenodon > Sphenodon punctatus. The sequence goes on from QEPC01014636.1 coordinate 1,357,838, forward strand.
CAATGATTCCAAAAGTTTGCATGCTATGCGGTCATGGCCTCAATGGAATGACACATAGGCAAACTGGACTTGGACTCAAAGGGGGGGCATGTGCATACATAGCATACAAATGCATTGTCTTATCGAATTGTTTTACTGCATTTTTCTTCTTGCAGAACACCCAGCAATGATTCCAAAAGTTTGTATGCTGTGCGGTCATGACCACAACAGAATGACGCATAGGCAAACTGGACTTGGACTCAAGGGGCGGGGCATGTGCATACATAGTATACAAATGCATTGTCTTAGTGATTTGTGCAGTCTTCTGGAGTTTCTCTCACACACTTAGCAGGAGGCGCTTGAACGGATTGCTGAATTGTGCAACATTACAGGAATCTATTTCTAGGGATAGCACTGCAGCACACCCAGCAATGATTCCAAAAGTTTGCATGCTGTGTGGTCATGGCCACAAAGGAATGACACATAGGCAAACTGGACTTGGACTCAAGGGGGGGGGGGATGTGCATACATAGCATATGAATGCATTGTCTTATTGAATTGTCTTACTGCATTTGTCTTCCTGAAGCACACCCAGCAATGATTCCAAAAGTTTGCATGCTGTGTGGTCATGGCCACAACGGAATGACACATGGGCAAACTGGACTTGGACTCAAGGGGGGGCATGTGCATCCAGAGAATACGAATGCATTGTCTTAGTGATTTGTGCAGTCTTCTGGAGTTTCTCTCATACACTTAACAGGGGGCACGTGAATGGATTGCTGAATTGTGCAACATTACAGGGATCTATTTCTAGGGATAGCACTGTGGCACACCCAGCAATGATTCCAAAAGTTTGCATGCTGTGCGGTCATGGCCACAACAGAATGACACATAGGCAAACTGGACTTGGACTCAAGGGGGGGCATGTGTATACATAGCATACATAGTATTTTTGGAGTATGCAACATGGTTTTTTTTTTCATAGATGCTGTGTACACATATTTGTCCACATACAACTAGCATACATTTATACAATGTGACTAATAATTGTGCTTTTTTAAAGACTGTTTTTCAGGAACATGGATCAATTAATGACATGAACACGGAACAGCTAGACAGTCGATTGGTAGCCACTGCCAGTATTCTTCTGGGATCAAGTACTGGTCCGATTGGCATTTTCATATGGAGTCATGAAGGAATTTTCCCAGCACAATTAATTTTTTCCCCCACAAACCACTAGTGGGTTTTTTATAAGATGTGCATTTTCTGGGTTTTGCCTTCATCAGGAGAATAAAAAACATTGGCTTTCCAAAAAAATTGAATGTGAGTGCTACAACTACCAACCTGTATTACATTAATTCCTACATTGAATAAAAATTATTTGATCTTCATTACAAAATTTGCATTATCATCTTTTAATCATTGAACATACACTGGACGCATGCTATATATTAATAAAATAAATCTGAACACAGATGTGGGTGGTGGGTGGGTAAGGTAGGGTATGTTGGGCTGGCAAAGGCCCATGGCAAAGAGAAAATCATTGCAAACTCATTGCATTTGGGAAGAGATTGAGGCACACATCTGAGAGGGGAGGGAACTTTATAAAATGATGGAATATATGATAGAAGTATATAAAATCATGAGTGTTGTTGAATCAAAAAAACAAGGGAATGATTGCAACTGAGTTGCAATGATTTGGGAACTCATTGGGAACTCATTGGGAACTAAGTGGTTGTGGTGGGTGGGTAGGGTAGGATGGACTGTCAAAGTCTGCAAGGTACATATAGTTTGCATATAGTTTGCAATAAAAACTCATTTTTTTTGGACTCCTTGCATTAGGGAAGAGATTGAGACACACATATGAGGGGAGGGAAGTTAATAAAATGATAGAATAAAAAGTGATAGATAAAAAAAAAGGGAACATGTATTTACTCACATAAAAAGGTCATGTACGGGAGGTGACACTAAACTCAACTAATTTTCATGGCCAACTACCTTTTTTTATTTTTCACAAGGGTAGTGAAATAGCACAATTAGGTGGTTGTATCACTTGTGAGCTTTGGTCACTTCACTGGTGTGAAGCAACAGGACAGGCACAAAAATAAGGAGTGCAAAGGAACATATGTAGCAAACAAAAATTTTAATAAATTTTTTTTAAAACATTAAAAAATATTTACATTATTTACATTCTTGACAAATATTTACGTATTGGAGGGCACGCTGGCTCAGTGCTTGCTCCGCGCCTCCTCCAATACTTCTGCCAGCATAGTTTTGATGGCGGCGGTGTCCTCCCTTATTGTAGCCAGCTGTTCTTCTGTAAAAATGGAGTTCAGTTAGTGTATGCTTTCTAGAACAGCAGCAAAGGTATTTATATTATGTGATCACTACTCCTAGGGTAATAGTTACTAACAATGGAGCTTTGAGAATGGGAAATACTCACCAATTTGCTCCTGTCTGGCTAACAGGTTATTAACAGCATCTGCTGTGTTTCATACGATGGCCCATACTGCTGAGGCAATATATACCACTATTTCCCCTGTAATGTGATTGTAAAATAAAACATATCAATTCACTGTTAATGACAGTAGCCCCACTAATGTCAAGAATAGAGTGAGTGTTCCCATTAAAAAATAATAAAATATTACTTACCAACTCCAATCAGCCCATCCAGCAGTGCAGCAAACCCCTGGAAAGCCATTTTTGCAAGATTTGAATTGAGATAGATTTGACATGAAAACACGCAGCACATGTCCAACATGAAATAAAGCCAGCCTCCCTGTGTTAAATGCCTGTGGCTGTCAGCTGTCAATCACAGGGAAGAACTGTTCTTATTGGTTTGCGTCTATTGCTAAGTAAATGACCCGAGGTGGGGTGGGACCATCCATCCAGGTAGAGAGACTAGAGAGAGATTCAATAGGGAGGTGGATCATGGTCACTCTCGGGGCACGGGCAGTGCCACTCCGGAGTAGGACACATCAGTGAACACTAGTCATCATTAAACACCAATAGTTTTCATTCTTGTTTAAAGTTAACTTATCAACTTTGGAGTTATGTGTGGAAAGGGGGAGGGGAAGGGGAATTTAAAGTTTGAAGTTTGACAACTTCAGCTTAAGTTCCAAAGCTAACTACGTAAAGCCGCAGGAGGATGCACACACCCCCTCTCCACACACACCTTTCTGCCTGTCTGTTGCCGGTTGCCAGCCTCGAGCGCATTTGCTAGCAATCCAACAGAGGCTGGAGACAGACCACATCTAGCTAATGTGAGAGTTAGCTGCTGCACAGAGGTCTGATAAAGTAAAATAGAAATTGAAGTAGGATAGGACGCAGTAACATCATTTTATCTGACCGTGCAACATAAAACATTTGTTTATAAAAGTAAAACGGGCCACTGCAGATTAGAACTGCCAGAACCAAAAATTCAGGATTACAGTGGGAAACGTAAACCGCTATGCTACAGAAGCTCTGTCCAAAACTAAAAGCGAGTTAATGCAGTTAGCTTATCTGACTTTTGGAGTCACTGCACAGCACAGCACACAGTCCCCCGCATCCTACTGTGCTTCATGTGACTGCTTACACTCCTTCCCTTTATTGAAGTGGATTGGAAAACACTTTTAAAATATTGTGTTTTTTTATTAATTAATTAGATGCAAATTAATTTTAATTTCTTAAGTTATTTGGAGTCACAGCAGTCCCCTGAGTTTAATCCAAACCAACCTACTGGGCTTCATGTGCTTACACTCCTTCCCTTCGGATGGGGTGGGTGTGGGGCTTTTTAGGCTGACTGACACAAGGTATCAAACATCTTTGTTGGACATATGAGTATCTTCCCAAGAGGAAGACACAAGGGGCTTATAGTTGCCCCTTGCAAAGATGTTTTGGTAACAAAACAGTAACTTGGTGAAACTGAAGCCAGCTGTTGATGCATTTATTAAGATGCTTTTAATGACACATTAGATCATCTAAGAATAGAAGTAGCAGTTCTCAATCCTTTGGGGGGCTGAGAGAGGACTTGTCTTTGGATTCCAGCTTAACTAGGGGTATCAGGCTATGCTCTCTCAAAGTCAGAGATGTGTTGTTAAGATAACATACAATGCAGCTGGGCTACTCCCCTGGGCCAGGCCCCACGAAGGTGGGGGAGGGGAAGTTTGGCTAGCAGTAGCCAAACTAGTAGGAACAAACAGTTTCCACCTAGTGTTTGAGTTTGTGGGGGCGGGGTACTCGGAGACTACACAATAGCATTCAACTTCAGTCCACTCAACTACCCTCCCTCCTAATAACTGGCTGGAAGGCACTGCCCACAGCTATTAGACAGACAGCCAGTTAACTTGGGTGGCTGCTGGCAAGTCCAAGTTCAAGTTTTTTGTAAAACGCTCTTGGCTGGGTGGGATGGGAAGGTTGGCTAGTGGCATGCTGAGTGAGTATTATGTGTCTTCAGTCCACTCAAATACCCTCCCTCCTAATAACTAGCTGGCACTTGTAAAAGACTCTTGGCTGGGGGGGAGCCCAGACTAAGTCTGGAAAGCCGAAGCCCATCCCAAGTCCAGCCCAAGTCTGAAGCCCAGTCTGAACAGAATGAAACAGAATGAAACTAATAAAAACAAATTATTATTTATTGAATGAATAAAAAAATAAAAAAATCACTCCCAAGTTCAACCGACCTACTACAGTCACAGTGCACTATAGCGCAGTGCAGTAATTGAATAAGTTTGATATAACACAAGTGTTTTTCTCATCCGGGGGCATGATAAGGACCCACGGTCACAGAGTCACTCATGGGTGGTTGGTGGGGCACACCTCGGAATGGGCACAGGAGGAATCACAGCTGTAGTAGGGAATCCAGGATTGGGAAGCCCTGGAGGAAGCAATGGAGTCAGTGGACATCTTGGAGGAGGTGGGCAGGGCAGTGACCCACAGCGACAGGGAGGAGGTGGCTGGAGAGCACACTGAGGGCACAGAACGGAAGGCACAGGTGGCCTCACAGGCACAGCCAGCTGCAGGGGGCTAAGAAGGGGTCAGGGGCTGGGTGACCTTCCAGGTGCACATAGTGCGGCCTCTGCAGCATGACCCGATGGTATCCCAGCTCAGACACGTAGTGTGCGACCAGGTAATACGCCTCGAAGGGATCCAGCATTGCCAGGCCCACCTGGACATCAGATCGAGAGCACACACCAGCCAGCGCTATCAATTCTGCCGCGGTGGGCTCCAGCAAGTCATAGCATTAGCTGGTGGCCACGGAAGGTGACCCAGCTCCAACAGGTGGTGATAGGCAGCACCACGTGACCGTCGGTACCCACGGGCCCTATGGACAGAGGCAAAGAAGGACATGGCCAGTGAAGCCCCCCCTCCACCAGACAGGCTGTGAAGGAGGACATGCTGCACACATACAGAGCAGATACAGTCTGTGCAGCGGACCAAACCACATGCGAGCACATCATCTCTGGGATGCGACCATCAGAAAGGGACAGAGGCCCAGTATCTCCGCATGCAGCTGGCAGTCACGTACGTTGAAGTCATAACCAAAGTATCAGAGCCCGGAACTGAAACTAGAATAGGCACCTGTGCGGATGTCCGGGCAGTTGACAAGCAATTGCACGGCCAGGGAATGCCAAAGTTCACACAGGGTCATTGTCTTGCGGAAGATCCAGCTATGGGTTGCTATGCCTGCGAGCCCTGGGGAAGAGCAGCATCCAGCCATGGTCTGCAGCAACATAATGCACCTGTAACTACTGCACTGAATGGGTTGCTCTGCTGTGGAAGCCCTGGAGGGACGGGAGGGGATGGGGGATCCAAGGACAGTAGATAAGCCCACCGGCCGCAACATTGTTGTAATGAATTGAGAAGAAGCGACTCAAGGTGTGGGATGCGGAAAGCACAGGTGCTGCTAGCATGGCTGAAAATAGCAGAACACACAGAGGAGGGCATTCAACACACAGACCAGGGACTCAGCCCGCCACTGCCGCCTCCTCCTACATCCATTCTTCTCGCTCTCCTATCCCTTCCACCTGGCTCCATCATGACATATCCTGTTCCTGTACTGTGTGTCCACCGGAGAGCAGCGGGAGGTTGAGCGGGGACTGATAACCTAATTGAATTGACTCACCTGAAAGCCGGTGCGGGGTGATTTCCAGAGGCGGTGTCATCAGCCTGCGGGGAGAAGAAAAGCCAAACAGCAGTCCAGCAGGAGGCGGTGTCATCAGCCTTCGGGGAGAAGAAAAGCCAAGCAGCACTCCAGCAGGGTGAGAGCAGCGGGAGGATGAGTGGGGACTGATAGCCTAATTGAATTGACTCACCTTAAAGCCAGTGTGGGGTGATTTCCAGAGGCGGTGTCATCAGCCTGCGGGGAGAAGAAACTCCAAACAGCACTCCAGCAGGGTGAGAGCAGCGGGAGGCTGAGCGGGGACTGATAGCCTAATTGAATTGACTCACCCGAAAGCCGGTGCAGGGTGATTTCCAGAGGCGGTGTCATCAGCATGCGGGGAGAAGAAAAGCCAAGCAGCACTCCGGCGGCACCGGAGGCATGCACTGGGTCAGCGCGCCGAAGGGCTGCGTGCACAAGGGCGCGCCCTTTCGTGCTCCCTTCGGCGCGACTCGGTGCAGGAGCAGGTCTTTCTGCTGGGATGTGGATAGAAGGCTAGACCAGTATTCTAATGGCATCTGTAGCCCAGGGAGGAGAGGAGTATGGGGAAGAGAGGCCTTTGCCTCCTAGGCAATTAATCCAGGGGCGGAGCAACAAGGGGGGGAGCCCTCTAAGGAAATTGGCCCCCCGATCCCACCAAGGAGGAATGCAAGGGGATTACCAACAGGTAGGAGGATCCCCCTGGCAGAAGCCTCAAATCAGACTGTAGAGAACCAGCCCATGATTAAGAGGAGGGGGGTGCTCCATCTCATTATCCACCCTTGAACAATCTAGCAGATGCTCCAGCATCTCCCTCAGTGATTATGAAGGCCCACTGCTTTCAGAGACTTGAGTCCCTATATGTGCAGTTAGGAGATTTAAAAGCCGAGCTTACTAGGGGAGAGGATGGCTCAGGTAATATGGGTATAGAAGAAAGACCAGTAACAAACCATTTTTCAGCAACCCCTCTCCAATCTAGGGCATCCCGGTTATCTACCCCGATTAAATTTTCAATTGAGCTTCCATCGTTGGGAGGCCGTTTGATGGAGAGTGACACGGAAGGAGTAGTCAGCCCTCTGAGGATATCGGTCTTGGCTGATGCTAAGGGTCTTCCAGTTTTGGGGGAGTCGGGGGAGTATAGTGTGAAATCGCCTGATCATCCCCCCCCCCCAGGGCCATGGGGGAGGGATGGCCTCTTCACTTCCCCTGTCGCCTCGACCACTGGGGCCTTCCCAGGGATCACTCTCTCCTGCGAATAAAACCGAAGCTAGTCTAGCTCAGATGGCTATCCATTCTGTAGCTACGCAGGTGACGAAGGTTCACCAAGTAGCAAATGAATCCCTCACCATGAATCCTATGGGCCGGGTTTTGAGACAGCGGTCTAAACTCCTGGTTCGTTCTGCTAAGCAATGACTAATATCCAGCCGGGGTACTTCTTTATTATCATTTATCTCCTGGAATGTGTCAGGATGGAGAGCCCACCAATTTGACCCTGATTTTTGTAACTGGTTGTCTTTATACGATATAATTCTAATCCAGGAAACCTGGCTGATGGAACCCCCTATGCAGAAGGGCTGGAGAGGGTTTGATACGTACTGGCTAGAGGCCAATCTGTCAGAATTGCATGGTCGCCCTAGTGGGGGACTTGCTGTTTTTATATCTACTAAGCTTAACGTACAGGTTAAGTGTCTTAATTTTATTAAAGCTTATTTTTATTTATTGTACTGTGCCCTTCCTTCTGGGCTGGAGATGATTATTGGGAATGTGTACATCCCGCCAGATCGTTCAACTTATTACAATCCTGATATATGGGATACCCTATTGGACCAAATTCAAACAGCAGCTATGAGGTTTCCAGCAGCCGTTCTCATACTAGGAGGTGATTTCAATGCACGAATGGGAAATCTAGGGGTCATGCAGGAAGTTCTTAGTACGGAGGATAGATCGGACCCTCTGTATATACCACCTCGACATTCCAAGGATCGAATGGTGGGCCCCAGGAAAGCCCAAATGGACCATCTGATGGGTGTGATGGACCTGGTTATAATTAATGGTCGGGTGGAGGGGGACTTGGAGGGAGAATTCACCTTCCACTCCCCCCAAGGCTCTAGCCTAATTGATCTCTTTTTGTTGTCATCATCTTCCTTCCACAGGATTGTCAGGTTAGAGGTGGTGCCCTCCCCAATGTCTAGTCATTTGCCTGTGATTTTGGTTATGGAGGAGCCTATCTCCGGGAAAGATGGGAACTCTGTCGAGTTGAGTTCGGAGAGAACGGGGGAAGGCCCCTGGGTGACGCGGTCTAAATGGTCCGAGGACCTGGCAGCGGCTATTAATCATTTCACTGTTTCTCCCCCAGTCCTAAGCCTCCTTGAGAGGATCGGGGAAGGTGGGAGGGGAATGGTGGAATGTTTTGAGGACATAATAGCTCTGCTCACCCCTATTATCACCAGGGTGAATAAGGCCCCTTTTATGGGAGGCCAAAGAGCAGCCGGGTTCCCAACTTGGTATGATCGGGAGTGCCGGAGTGCCATATCAGTCCTTCGCAAGGTGGCAACAGAGCTCAGGGCTGAGCCTAACCAGGCCCTAAGAATTAGGATATCGAGGTTGAGGATGGAATACAGGAAGCTCTTGACCTCCAAGAGGAAGTTATTTGCAGAGGGACAATGGGCGAAGCTTCTCTCTGTGGCAAAGGCTAAGGATGCCCGTCAATTTTGGGTAATGATAAGAGAACTCCATAGGGGCAGAGGGGCTCCTATGGAAACGGGAGTCCAGCCAGCTAAATGGCAGGAATTCTACGAGATGCTATTTTCAGCACCGGAGGAGATTGTGGTAGGCCCAGTCATTTTACCATTGGATGGGTTCCAACAGTGGCCCCCTGTAGAACCTGAAGAGCTAGTCCCGCTAATAATTAGTTTAAGGGGAGGGAAGGCCCCGGGACCAGATTACATTACCCCAGAGATACTGAAAAATAATCCAGACTGGTGGGCCAGGATTCTGGCGCCACTCTTTACACATCTAAATGAGTCAGGAGCTTTTCCTTCATTATGGAAAACTTGTATTACTGTTCCGATATATAAAAAAGGGGACCCCAAGTTGCCAGAGAACTATAGGCCCATTAGCCTCTTGAGCGTTATAGCAAAATTGTATACTAGACTCTTGTTGAATAGATTGCAGGCTTGGGAAGAGGAAGCTCAGATACTAGAGTTAGAGCAGGCAGGCTTTCAAAAGGGCCTTGCCACAACAAACCATATCTTTGTACTAACGTCTTTAATTAATAAGTATACGGCCCTTCGTGGACAATTCTATTTATGTTTTGTCGACCTAGAAAAGGTGTTTGACTCGATCAGCAGAGAACGGCTATGGGAGAAATTGAGTAAGATGGGTATTGACCCACGCCTTTTATTTCTATTGATAAAACTGCACTCAGAAAATACCATGCGGGTCCGCTGTAACAGCCAGGGAACCCTATCTGGAATAGTGCAAGTTCAGGTAGGGGTCAGACAGGGATGCCTTCTGGCCCCAGTATTGTTTAATCTGTACCTGAACAGTGTGGTTAAGGCAGTTAGTGAGATCAATACGCACCCCCTCCCCCAAAATTGGGAATAGATGAGTGTCACTTCTTCTCTATGCAGATGACATGGTGTTAATGTCCCAGACACGCATTGTCTTAAGCCGTCTTATGCAAGCATTTGGTGCATACTGTCAACAAGAGTTCCTGCGTATAAATATATCAAAACCTAAGGTTATGGTGCTGAGTGCTAGAGGGGCGGTCAAAGTACAGGTCTGGACAATTGTTGGGGATTTAATTGAACAGGTAAGGAATTATAAGTACCTGGGAGTAATTTTCTCCTACCGTTTGGGGTGGAAGGCCCAGTATGAGGGGGCTTTAAATCAAGCCAAGAAATCAATTCAGGCTATTTCTAGATTTTTCTTTGGTCAGGGAGGGAAACTTCCTGCATTACGTCTATTTAGAGCTAAGGTTATTTCCCAGGTACTTTATGCCTTCCCCATTTGGGGAATGCGCTATATGATTCATCTCGAAAGTCTACAGAATGGATTCCTGCGGTCCATATTAGGTGCTCCAAGGGGGATGCCTCAGGCTATATTGAGAGCTGAGGCTCTGTGCTCGCCGCTCCATGCCTATGCCCTCCAGGCCATGGTTAATGTCTGGGCTAGGATGTTCCTGTTCCCTTCAGACAATTGCTCTCTTCTTGTGTTGGCAATAGAAAGTGGTCTAGGGGCTGATTGGAAGGTAGCGGTTGAAAAGGAAGTCCACCGATTGGGATTCTCGGTTGAATGCCTTAAACCGTTGGGCCTATTAGCTGCGAAAAAATTGGTCAAAAGAAGGATTAGAGATCAGATGGCTCAGGAGGAGGGGGCCCTGTTGTCAGGGCAGAAGTTGTCACCTTTATATGAACCAATTCAGTTCCCAAATCCAGGAGAATATTACCTTTTCCTGTGGACAGATGCTGAGAAAAGACGGGCGTTCTTCCAAATGAGGACTAACTCCTTTCCCTCAGAATGGGTAGAAGGGCGCTACAGGGGGATTCCCCAAGCACAGAGGGTATGCCAGTTATGTCGAATGGGTGAAGGTGATATCCTGGAGCATATCTTTCTTAGATGTCCCCATTTCTTGGGCCCTCGATTAAGGTATCTTATGGAATATATCCAGGGGTCAATTTCCCCCACGGAAATTATCCAGAGACTCCTAAATCTGGTAGATTTGGGACAGTCTAGGGCGGTAGGGAGCTTTGCCTAAGCTGTCCTACGTATCCGGCAGGGGCATTATCCTTGAACATAGGTAATTGGGATGACCCTCTTGTATGGCAGTTGAAGGGGTATGATGATGGTATGGTATGGAGGAATTGTGGTGGTTGAGGAAGGGGATCATGATTTTGACTATGTTATGTATATCCCAGATCTAGAGAGCCCTACTCAGCGAAGTGACCAATGCTCATCTGTCTGTAGGAACGGACTGAGATCTGTTATATATAAACCAGAAGGAAGAGAGACTAGTGTAAGAATTGATTTGGGGACCCTTGAAGAGGAGTTGTTTACTTCTGTTTCTCGAGGTAGTATTTGGAATACAAGTGGTTGATTGCTGGATTGTAATGGGAAGGATGATGGGGATGTACACACTCCAGAAGGAGTATTTCTTTTTCTTTTGTAATCTTTGTCAATTTGTAAATTTGTAATTTGTATACGATTATGGATGTCCCCATATTGATTTTTAAACAGTGTATATATTGTATTATCATGTGTTAAAGTCTATGGCTAAACAATAAATTTGATGATGATGATGTGTGCCCACCCAGTTTAAATCTCCCTCCACGGATGGCGTTGTTGCAAGTTGCCTAGCCGCAACGCAGCATGCTTAAAGTTTCTCCCCGGATATCTTTACTATAGGTTAATGTAATAAGAAAGCATATTTTTGGGCATATAAAGTATGCCGTGAGCAACACAACACAGCAATAATTGTATTATTACAAAACAATAACACAAATCTAAAAATTAAAAAAAAAATTGTTTTAAAGTTAAATATAATAACTGGGATTTGAACACGTGGAATGGCAGCTATAAATTGTAAAGCAAGTGGGAACCTTAACAGCTATGCTATGCATTTGCATAGGATACAGTTATGTATTTTCCATGAGTTACCATGCGGACCCTGAGTTCTACTGGGGTTCATGTGACCACTTACACACCTTCCCTTTATTTAAGTGGACTGGAAAACACTTTTAAAATAATGTTTATTTACTTTTAATTTATTATATGCCATAATCCAGTGTTCTTGAATTAGGAGTCGGTCTGGCTGCATGGCTTAGATAAGAAGAAGCTAGATCTGTATACAGACAGTTACAACACACATTTTGAAAAACATAAATAATAATATATTTATTATTATTTATGCTCCCGTACATTGTGTTACATTCATCTATCTCATTAACATTCACAGTGTTACCCCATGGTCACAGAGTGACAAACGGGTTTCTAACCATGAGTCACCCAAAGTTTCTAACTTTGTGCAGGTATGTGTGCAGTGGGGGCAGATTTTGTGCTTCTAATTTCAATTCTAATTTCAATTCAATTTCAAATAAATTTCAATTCTAATTTCAATTCTCAGTTTCTAAGGTTCACCCGCACCACAGTCAGGCTTTAGGTAGTAGGTGCTGTGAAATTCTGTTAACGTACAAACACACTGCCCAGCCCAGTCTCAACTCCATACACTTACTGCAGCATGGCTTTGCAAGTTGTAAAACAGGCTTGGTAGGAGAGGGGAAGGTTGGCTATGAGCATTGCAAATCTCAGGCGGTGCCATGCGCGCACCCACATGCATCAGAAAAAGCACGACAATTATCAGTATTTTTGCAATTAAACACCTTAACTTGGTGACTGTAACAAGACATCTTGTTACTGATGAGTGTACACTGCTTGTACAGTTTAAAAAAAATAAAAAATAAAAAAAGGCAACAATGGGATTTAAGCGCAATTACAGACAGGTTGAGGCTGCCAAGGGAGGGAAACTTAACCATTAACCCATCAGCCAGGGATTAGTGACTGCCGCTACAGGCGGGCCATGGCTTCTGCACAAGGATGCAGGCCTGAACTTGGGGAAAATGGGAAGTTGGGAAAATGGGGAAAATGGGAACTTGGGGAAAACTTGGGGAAAATGAAGCCAGCTGTTTAGGCGTTGTAGATCATCTTAGAAGAGCAGTAGGAGTTCTCAATCCTTACTCACTTTGGAGGGCAGAGAGAGGACTGGTCTTTGGATTCCAGCTAAACTAGGGGTAGCCACCCCCGGCTATGCTCTCTCAAAGTCAGAGATGTGTTGTTAAGATAACATACACTGCACAGCTGGGCTACTCCAGTCCCCCACCTGGACCAGCCTTTTTGGGCTTAGTATTATGTGTCTGTGAGTCATTCACTCAGCTAAGGCTTGCCCGAAGGGTGGGGGAGGGAACGTTTGGCTAGCAGTAGCTAGCTACCGGTAGCTAGTGAACAAACAGTTTTCTCCTCCACTAAGCCCAACTGTTTGAGGTGGGCGGGGTACTGGGAGACTTCACAATAACATTCAACTTTTGTCTACTCAACTCCCCTCCCTCCTAGTAATAACTGGTACTGCACCACTGGATGGCTGGCAACAATTTCAAATTCCAGTTGTTTTGTAAAACACTGTCTTGGGGGGGGGAGTACACCCAACACAGCTGGCAGCCAACACAGAGGGGTGGGAGAGGTGAACTGCGCCACCCTGCACAGGTGGGGGTACAGTTTAAATCTCCTCCTCCCGAGTCCCACCCAGTTTAAATCTCCCTCCCCAGCTGGCGTTGTTGCTCATTGCCTAGCAGCGACGCAGTGTGCTGAAAGTTTCTCCTCCCAGCCATGCTGCCAGTGGTGCTGCTGTCAGTGCTGAGCCCGCCGCCGCCGCCTCCTACCACCCAGTTTAAATCTCCTTCACCCAGTTTCTCCTCCCACCCAGGCTGCCAGTGGTGCTTATGCTTCTTATGCTTATGCTTCTTATGCTTTTCTTAAGAAAGTATAAGAAAGCATAGGTTAATGTAATAAGAGAGCATATTTTGGAGCATAGAAAGTATGCCGTGAGCAACACAACACAGCAATAATTGTATTATTACAAAACAATAAAGCTAATGTACAAATAAAAAAAATATATTATGTATATATGTGTATAGATGTGTATATATATTGTATATATACACATGTATACATGCACATATATAAACATGCACATACATCATATATATATGCATAGGAGTAAAGATAGGTATGTGTATGCCTCCGCATACACATGTGCATAGGCATACTTACACATATGCACATACACACACACACACACACACATACCCAGGCAACACACACAAATGTATCCGACCGACACAAATGCATGGCCTGGGTCTACTGGCCTGGAAGGTTGCAGAGGGAATTTTTGAATAAAAAAAGGGGCATACCACTCAAATATGCATTATTCAACATACCATTTGTGAATTAAAGGACACATTTTGTCTTTTCAATGGGGGATGAAATGGGGACAAAACATGGGGGACAAAACATATCGTTTGTGGATTAAAAGACACATTTTGACTTTTCAATGGGGGAGTGTGTGTGTGTGTGTGTGCATACCTACTTACTTTATAAGCCAGATGATCAGTAGGGCTGATGCGGCAGCAGCTGTTACCACACCGCGATTCCATTCCTAAACCTCGGCATCCCACGCTGCGCCTCACAGAATTCTGCGCGGTACTCCACGATTCTGCGTTTCTTTCGCTACAAGAATTCGCAGATGCGGCATGTATGTGTTTCACCGATTTCTTGATTGTTACCGTAGTCGTATAAAATCAGCGGTCTTTTCCCGCGTTCTGCCAATTTAATATATGAGACACAGCCATGAGCGCTTAGCACGGTTCCGCGAAGGGAGTATGACTATTTTGTGCTACCGCTGCAGCGCTGTGCTGTGACGCTGTGATGCTGTCGCTGACTGCTGCTGGTGCTGTGCTGCTGTCTGTGTGTGTCTCTCTGTAGTAACTGCTCGTTCTTCTCAATACATACATGCATGTACAACATGTTCTTGTTGGGAGTTGAAGGAACGGTGTTTTTATTATTTTTCAAATTGTTTTTTTATGTAAAGATCTGCAAAGAAAAGTTTTTTGTCCAAAAGTCATGTTT
>QEPC01014636.1:1375661-1404131 GCA_003113815.1 Sphenodon punctatus
TAAGGGGCTGATGGACTTGGACCTAGGAGACCAGGGCTAATTGAAATAGGAAATCACTGAGTGGCCTTGGAGAAGTAAAAACCTCTCAGTCTCAGTTCCCCATATGTAAAATGGGAATACATGTGTATCTGTCTTTCCCTGTGTGTTCCCCTCATCCTTGTGCATCTTTGATTGTAAGTACACAACACTGACTGGGCAGGGAGGGAGTGGGACCTGTATAAATCAATCACTCTATCTTGTATTGTGTCCTTTGTTAACAACACAATACAAAGGCTCTGATAATTAAAATGCTAAAAGCACAACACACACACCCCTCTCCCTGGCTGTTGCTGGTTGCCGCACACCAGCGCGTCTCAGTATAGACTCTATAGAACTTGTCTAGTGTCTGGGGGAGGGAAGGGAGTCACGTAAGGACAGGTGGGGGCAGGGCAGTCAGTGACGGCATCGGAGATGGCGGTCGGCGAGACGCCGACTGCAAGTGAGTGTAATGCCGGTGGCACTAGGGGGCGGGGCATAATAGCACAATCACGCCGCCTGGCTCGGCGGCTGCGCTAATCAGTTAGCTCTTGGGTTAATGTAATAAATAACCATTTATTGAATATTTATATTACAAAATATGGAAAACACAGCAATAATTATATTTTTAACAAAACAAACACTACTGTAAAAGTAAAAAAACAAAAAGTTACATGTAACAGTTGGGATTTGAACCAGCTGAATTACAGCTACGAATTGCATAGCAAACAGGGACATTAACAACTATGCCAACAGAGTCCTGTTGCTCCGCTCATTTCTTCTAGAATGAGGAATTGCGGAATGAGGATGGACTGCATGGATGGACTGCATGGACTTCTTCATTAACACTTCATTCCTTCAACTTTCTGAGCCGGTCCTATGATGTAAAAAATGACTCGGTCACTTTAAACCAAAACACCAAAACACTTTAAAGTAGTTTTTGACCAAAACACCAAAACACTTTAAAGTAGTTTTGGTCAAAAAACTTTACTTTGGAGATCAATTTACATTTACATAAAATATCAATTTAACATATAATAAAGTCACCATGTATGTATTGAGAAGAATGAGCAGTTACTGCAGTACAGAGAGAGACACACACAGCACCAGCAGTCAGCGTGACAGCGTGACAGGTCACAGCACAGCGCAGCAGTGACTGCATAGTCATAGCATACTCCCTTCACAGAACCGCGATAAACGCTCATGACTCTCTCATATATTAAATTGGCAGAACGTGGGAAAAGACTGCTGAATTTATATGACAATGGTAATGATCAGCAAATCGGCTAAATACATACATGCTGCATCTGCAGATTCTTGGAGCGGAAGAATCACAGAATCGCGGGGTACTGCGTGGAATTCTGCAAGGTGCAATGTAGGATGCCGAGGTTTAGGAATGGAATTGCGGTGCGGTAAAAGCTGCTGCCGCATCATCCCTAGTGTCAGCTACTCCAGCCTCAGGACCCACCATAAGGGTTCTGAAGCCGTCATTCTGATCATGGGGAGCTGTCACATGTAACCCTTCTCCACTTCATCCTACAAAGTTCTCCAGCCACTCCAGCCCCAGGACCCACCCTCAGTGTTCTGGGTCCATCATTCCATTCACGGGGAGTTGTTATTCCACCGTATCAAGAAGAAGCCACTCCAGCCCCAGGACCCACCCTGAGGTTTCTGGGGCCTACATTCCAGGTAGGGAGGGCTGTCCATCCACGTCATCCAGAAGAAATAGGGGTGCTGCTGGTGGTGCTGCTACTGCTCGGGCTGGTGGCAGAGATACACCCCGCCAGCTGAAAGGGTGGCTGCTCCCACTCCCACCATCCCCAGGGGCATCCTGCTGCTGCTGCTGCTGCTGCTGCTGTGCACTCTCCAGAGCCCTCTCTGCCTGCCGGACTCTCTCCATGAGCTCCGGTTAAAGAAACTGCTGGCCAGCTTCCTCCCCTACTCCATCAGGGTGCTAAGGGGGCCTGCCACAATCCCCTTCTCCCCCAAGCCCAGAGCATCCCTGAACACCAGGTGAAGGGAGGGATGCTGGTGAAGCCCTGCTCATGGACTACCCTCAATATGTTGGCCGCATTGTGCGTCACCATGCACCCCTTGGTGAAGGGCACACCTGGCATGACCCACTCCCTCACCTTGGTGGTCAGGGGTGCCTTGATGTTCTGAGAAGAGTGGGGGCCACAGTGTCCATGACTTCAACCTGAAGCATGGCCTACCTATACCCTGCCTCGGGACCCCTCCTGCCACTGCCAAATGCTGCCTCCAGGTTCTGCCACTTGTGTGTCATCAGTCACTGCCAGGTAGGCGTGCTGCATGTTCCTACTTGACCACAGGTCGGTGGTGAAGTGGACAGTAGCACCCCCAGCCCCTGCTGGTTGCTCCCTCACCCGCTCCTTTAAAGCCCGGTACACAGCTGGAACCACCTGCCAACTCAGGGTGGTGCTGGAAGGCCTCCAGTTCTGCTCACTCTATGCTGTGCTGGGTTCAGTCATCATCAGGACCGGGCATTTCAGGCTACCAGGCATCAACGGAGCAGCAGCAGAGGCCTGGCCAGAACTAACATCCCTGCTTGGCCAGTCGTTGCTGGCTGCCAGGCATCGGTGGCAGCCTGAGTCAGGGTGGTGTGTGAGGGCACCTTAAACTGGAGGTCCAGGAAGCCAATCAGGCACCTAAACCCCATGTCACCGACCGCCGAGAAGGGCAGCCCATCCAGCACAATCGTTTCCCCCAACATGCGTGTGGCTTTCAGTTGAACAACAGCTTCCTCCCCAGTGCTTATGTGCCGATGGACTTGGAAGCTGCCCCCACCCCAGCTCCTTCATAGTTCACTGACACTGCTGCTACTGCTGCTGCTGCTGCTGCTCCCACCTAGCAGTGATGTCACTTCTGCTGCTATTGGAAGCTGTTAGAGCAGGAGGCTTGCCCACTGATGGAGGCGGACAACTGGATTCTGCTGCCAGGAACCCGTTGGCATCCACTGCCCCTGTATGCCCGCTTAGCAGCACAGTGCTGTGACATGATTTGAGGTGCCTCGCCATGGCAGTTGTGCCAAGGTTGGTGAGCACCTGTCCATGCTTCACCACCTTCTGGAATCAACTTAAAATGCACCCAGACTGAGGATTTTTTACCCCCTCCTGCCTTCTAGCCTGCACCGGTTGACAGATGCACCACTGACAGTGCTGCTGGGAGGGGAAGAACAGCACCAGATATCTCCTTCTCAGGACTAATGTCTGCCTCACTGTCCCCAATCACAGTGATGTCCCATGAAGGGAGTACTGGGACCCTAAGGCTGATGGACTGCCCACCATGTTGCTGCCACTCTCTCTGTGCCCCCTATAACTGCTGCGGCTGGTGCTGCAGCTGCTGCGGCTCCTCTCCCTGCTGCCATGGCCTGGGGATCAGTCCCTGCCTCTAGCAGCCAGGGTGGGATCCACAAGCCCTGGACTGCTGGGTATCACCTCAACAATGGGGGACGTTGGCAGCCCTGGAGTAACATTGGAAGCACCTGCTCTAGCAGCAAAGACAGCCACAGCCTCATGTACTGCAGGCCTTCCAGTGTCCTGCATGGCAGTGGAGGATGCTGGCAGGAGTTGCTGTCGAACTACACCCTGGCTAGTGCCACTGCTGGGAGCCGCTGAAGCCTGTGTCCCAAAATCAGGCCTGTACAGTTTGGGGTGTGGTGATGATCTTGGGCTGCTGCTGATGCCTGCTACTCCTCCACTGGCACGGCCCCTGACACCTCTGCCATGTGCCCCAATGCCTACCTTACGGGCACCAGAACAGGTGGTGGCAGCTCCGAGTGTGCCAGAGACCAAAGCCCAGGCAAGATTGGCAGGTGGTTTGCTACTCACCCACATGGGGTTGCCCACGTCCGTATCCTGCACCCAGACACAGTCCATGCTCATCTCTATCTTGTTGGTGGAGCTGCTGTCTGTGAGGTCATCCAGGAAGCTCAGGTTGATGGCTTGAATGGAACATATGGGAGGGAGGGGTAGAAGATGGTGGCAACACAGCTCTCAGAGGGACGTGTGGCTGGCCCTGTCCAACGTGGCCAAGGGTCTCTTGTATTGCCCACCAACAAGTGTCCCCAGTGACCAGATGTTCTCTAAGGCAGGGGACATTTGCTCGCCACACCTCCTGAGATCAGGGGCCAAGTTGGTGGAGCAGTTGCTTTTCTTCAAGGTGTCTGTCTGCTGTTGCTGCCGCTGCTACCGTAGGTTCTGCTACTGGGCAATCCACTGTCTGCCAGTGATCCACTGATGCCTGAAAGCCTACAATGCCCGGACAAGTAGAGGTGCCAGGCCAGCCACTGAGCCCAGAGCCTTCCCGGCCTTTGCTCCTGCTGCTGCTGCTCAGTCTCTGACAGCCTGCCATGCCCCCATAGGCACCCCCGGGGGCCATGCACCGATCCTGCCTGCCCAGACAAGCCAGGGTGCCAAGCCCCAAGTTTTCCTGGTCTCTTCTTCCGCTGCTGGGTCTCTGACAGCCTGCCATGCCCCCCCCATGGGCATCCCCGGGGGCCAAGCGCTGAGCTTCCCTGCCCAGACAAGCTGGGGTGCCAAACCCCAAGCTTTCCCAGTCTCTGTAGCTGCTGCTGCTGCTGGGTCTCTGACGGCCTGCCATGCCCCCACGGGTACCTCCAGGGGTCCATGGAGTGCCCCAAACATCGCGGGGGGTCCGAACTCCACCAAACGTTCAGCAAGATTGAACTTTTTCTAACCAAACTACCAAACCCAAACTCAAATTTTGGGCCGAACAGCCGAACAGCGTTCTGTTCGCACATCCCTATTGCCATCCCAGTAGGCCAATGGATCACTGCTGGGATCGATGCAAGGCTCCTCCTCCAGGAGGTTCTCCATTGCTGCTGAGGCACCATCGTACTCCCTCAGGTAACTCTGCCTGAGCACCACTGCCACCACTGCTCTCAGCCATGCTGCTTGACCTATTGTGGAGGACCCCATGCTCCCCAGAGTGGCCTGCACATAGGAGCTGCTGCTGCTGCTGCTGCTGCTGCTGCTGCTGGCAATAGGGGTGCTTCTGCTGTTCATCCTTCTGTTGGTGCTGCTACCGCTAGGGCTGGGGGTAGGAATAGACCCCGCTGGCTGAAAGGGGTGGCTGCTCCCACTCCCACCATCCCCAGGGACATTCTGCTGCATAGCCTGTTCTGTCTTATGGACCCTATCCACCACCTCACCCTTCCAGTGCCCATAGAGCACTGTCTGTTGTGCCATGCTGCCCTTGACCCTGAGGTCCAGCATTGTTGCCAAGACATATTCCTCCTGCTGCAGGAGCTCGTCAAACCATGCCTTAAGCCCGGCTTTCAGCTGCTGCACCAGGTCAACCACCTCATTTGTCAACTTCCTGCCCTCAGGGCCACAATCCCACCCCTGGAGAATCTCCTCCAGCCTCCTGAAGAGACTCTGGACCAGAGGGGTCACCTGTCTGATGGTGGCCGTGGAGGAGCTGACGGTCTCTGTCATGACCAGGAATGGTCTCAGTACAAAGACTGTGTGAGCCAGGATCTCCCATTCTGTCCCATCATACCCTGGAGGTGTCCCACTGTCCATCACCAGTTGAACCTGATGCAAGGCAGCATTCTGCTCAAGAAGCCGCTCGAGCATCATGATGGTGGCATTCCACCTGGTGGACACATCCTGGACTGGCTGGTGCATGGGGGAACCTTGCTCAGCCTACTTCATCCGGAGGAGGTTGCTGCCCTTAACTCTCCGGTTAAAGAACCTGGCCAACTTCCTCCCCCACTCGATCAGGGAGCTAAGGGTGCCTTCCCCAATTCCCTTCTTCCCCAAGCCCAAAGCGTCCCTGACCACAAGATGGAGGGTGTGTGTGGCACAAGGGATGCTTGTGAAGCTCCCATCATGAATGGCCCTCAGTATCTTGCCTGCGTTGTCCATCACCACACACCCCTTGGTGAAGGGCATGCCTGGCATGACCCACTCCCTCACCATGGCTGTCAGGGCTGCCTCGACATTCCTAGAAGTGTAGGGGCCATCCATTACTTGTGCCTGAAGCAGGGCCCACCTATATCCTGCTTTGGGACCCCTCCTGTCACTGCCAAAAGCTGCCTCTGGGTCCTGCCACCAGTGCGCCGTCAGCACTAGGTATGCGTGGTGCGCATTTCTACTTGACCACAGGTCGGTGGTGAAGTGGACATGTCACCCTCAGCCCCTGCCAGCTGTTCCCTCACCTGCTCCTTCAAAGTCATGTACAGGGCTGGCACCACCTGACGATTCAGAGTGGTGCTTGATGGCAGCTTAAACTGGGGGGCCAGGGACTCAATCAGCCGCTTAAAGCCCATGTCCTATACCATGGAGAAGGACTGCCCATCAAGCATGATCATTTTACCCAACAGGTGCATGGCAGCACTTTCCAGTTGCCAACGCCCTTGGCAGCTGCTCCCACCCCAGCTCCTCCATGGTGGACTGATGCTGCTGATGAGGCTGCTGCTGCTGTTCTTCCCCCAAGCAGGAATACTGCTCCTGCTGCTAGAGGCAGTTGTTGGTGCAGGACGCCTGCCTGCTGAAGGAAGCGGATGACTAGCTGACATGACTGCTGCAGTCACAAACCTTCTGGCATCCACTGCCCCTGCCTGCCCGCTTAGCAGCAGAGCCCTGTGGCATACCTTGAGGTGCCTCGCCATGGCAGTTTTCCCAAGGTTGGTGAGCACCTGCCCATGCTTCACCACCTTATTACACACAGTGCACTGCACTTCCCTCGGATCATCAGACCGCACCAACTTGAAATGTGCCCAGACAGAGGATTTTTTTGCCCCTCCTGCCTTCTGGCCTTCACTGGGTGACGCACTTCTGCCAGCATTTCTGGGAGGGGCAGAACCTGGTGGCGACACAGCTCTGGGAGGGACAGCCATCGCCTCAGCTCCAGACATCTCCTCCATGGGACTAATGTCTGCCTCACTGTCCCCAGTCATGGTGATGTCCCGTGAAGGGGAGTACTGGGACCCTGAGGCTTGACTGCCCACCATGCTGCTGCCACTCTTCCTTTGCCCCCTATTGCTGCTGCTCCTGTTCCTGCTGCTGCTGCTGCTGCTCCTGCTCCTCTCCCTGCTGCCATTGCCTGAGGATCGGGCCGTGCCTCTAGCAGCCAGGGTGGGATCCACCAGCCCTGGTCTTCTGGGGATCACCTCAACAATGGGGGACATTGGTGGCCCTGGAGAAACATCAGAAGCACCTGTTCCAGCAGCAGAGACATCCGCAGCCTCATGTACTTCAGGCCTTCCAGTGCCCTGCGTGGCAGTGGAGGATGCTGGCAGGAGACACCACCAAACCACCCCCAGACTAGTGCCACTGCTGGGGCCTCTGAACCCTGTCTACCAAAATCAGGCCTGCAAAGGTTTTGCCGTGGTGATGGGCTCTGGCTGCTGCTGCATGCTGCCACTCTGGAACGGCCCCTACCACCTCTGCCACATGCCCCATTACCTGCTTTATGGGCAGCAGACTGGCCTCTCCTACTTCCCTTCTCCATGTCTTCCAACTCAAAGAATGCACACAAAGTTTATATATATACTTGTGTTCCATTGTTGTATTCAATAACAACAATAAATTGATTCAATTGAATCTATAAATTGTATTCAATTTTTTTATCCAATATTATATCTATCTATCTACACTAAATCTAACTACTATTAACTATTCTAAAACCTATGGAACTATATGGAATATCTAATAACTACAAAGCCTAGTCCTACAAACACACTATAAAAATGAATCACTACACACTATCTCTATCTATCTCTATAACTAAGCTAACTCCTACATCTATCTATCTATCTATCTATCTATCTGTCTGTCTTACATAGGGATGAGGGGGGGACACAGACAACTAACACCAGACAACACAGGGAGGGGTACAANAAACCTAAATCAATCTAATCCTACTCTAAATAAATCCAAAAACAGGGGAAGGGAATCAGGGATGGAATATATAAAGGGAGGAGGGGAGGATTCAATGGAGGGTAGGGAGAAAGAACACAGGGAGGGTTTAAAAATAAAAATAACACCTAAATCTATCTAATCTAATTTAAATAAATGATACTAGGGAGGTAAATGTGTGGGATGGGTGAAATAGGAGGAGGATGGCAATGGATTAGGAATAGGAAGGAACAAAAAATGCTGGGAGAGGGAGCCTTCTGAAAATGCCTGCTATCAGGAACAGTGGCTAGCTCAGAAGGTGTTGAGGGGGGCGAGGGCAATGAATTTTGTTACTTCCTGCACCTGCCTTACCACAAGCCCTATTGGCTCTGTGCAGCCTAGTCCCTCCGTCCCCCATGTCCAATTGCAGACTGCCAAGCCAGTGGTCTGAGGAGAAAATGGATGGTGATTGGGCAGGCTAGTTGCTAATCCAAGCCTCTCCATCCCTGGTGCCTGGAATTATGCTCCTCAGATGACCCCGCCCCCCCTCCCTGTGCCTGCCTGTGCCTGGCAGTCATGTTTTTCCCACCCGAACTCATCCAAACTCTATCCAAACGTGACCAAACTGTTTGGTTGTTCAGAGTTCAGATCGAGTTCGGGTTCGGTCGGTTTGGTTTCAGGTTCAGTCGTCCGAACAGACCAAGGTCGGTCCGAACTCCAAACTTCCGAACTGTGTTCACACAACCCTACAGGCCAACCCCTGGACAACTTTATCGGCCCTTGAGTAACAGTAACATACGTGTTGATGCAGATATCCTGACCAGACAAATACTTTGCAGACAGATTTCTGCAACAAAGTTGTTCTCCACATATTGTTTACTTCAGTTATGTTG
Organism: Sphenodon punctatus; assembly: GCA_003113815.1. NCBI lineage: Eukaryota > Metazoa > Chordata > Lepidosauria > Sphenodontia > Sphenodontidae > Sphenodon > Sphenodon punctatus. The sequence continues at coordinate 1,384,453 of QEPC01014636.1, forward strand.
TTAGTCACCCATTTTCTTCCTTACTGTTGTGATGTGAAGTGCCTTTTAGAATTGCAGTCTGAATAATACATAAAAGTCATCCTGTCCTTGACATGACTCTCTCTGTAGTGGAATTATATTGCATTGTCCGGTGTTTTCACATTGCTGCTTTCTGCCAGTCATGTGCATTCCTGAGCAGAGGGAAGGGATGCTCTCTGACAATGAGAATTTGTTTCATCATCAACTGAACATGTAGATGTCTATGTTCAAACTCTTCTGAGACCCTGTGTTGTTTTTTCCTGAGCCTGACAGGACAGAATGATCACATTTAAACATACATTTTTAGACCAAAATTCTTTTGATAGACAAAAATTCTTTTATACCAAAGAGTCCAAGAATGTTCTCATCACAGAAGCCAGAACGTAAAATGTTTACTGTTTAGTTTGTCAAATGCTGAGGACTTCATCTGTCTCCCAGATAATACAACAAGGGAAAACAAGTGGCCACTTATGGCAAAACACAAAAAAACAAGGCTGCTTATGGAAAAATGATAACAATTTACTATAACAAATCAATAAAATACATTTATAAATATAAAATAGACAAATACAATCTCATATTATCCAAAGAAACTCTACGCGTTTCAGGTCCAAATGACCCTTCTTCAGGGGTATATACCGATCTAATTTGCATGGGAGAAAAATGAGAAAAGAAAAACCTCTTCACTGGTGAAATCGAGTGATCTCATTCTTAAAAGCACACCCTCAAGTGTCCACCTTCACTGTCATACTTTTCTTCAGTAGTGCATTTTGTGAAATGGCACTATCCTTATCCTCCTTAACGGCTCAATGGCCACTAACACAATCAAACTCTTATTCCAACTTCACATTTTTGGATAGATACCTGAATAAATATTCACACTCAAAACTGATATTTGCATATTCACCAGTTCAGGTATTTCAATTTGGATGCTTCGCTTATTTCACCAACTTGGGATTTTGTTCCGTAATTTGTCGGTCATTTTGGGACTATTTATTTAGTGCTATTCCAGAACTAATACCAAAATATCAAAATGACTGAATCCAACTACCAAAATGACCAATCTTGCTGAAATAACTGGAATGCAGTATCCAAAATACAATATCTAACAAGTAAGAATCAATTTCCACTGATATCAGAGAGAGGCCATTTTCACATGGGTGCCCACCACCACCACACCCGCGGTGGGGTGTGTGTGTGCCCATGGGAACACCATGGGTGGGGTACATGTGCGCTCCCATGTTCCACCCATCTCCACCAATCACCCACACATGTAGCAACAAGCTTCAATGCCGGTTGCTCTGTGTGTGGAGATGGGTGTGCACCCATGGGAACAGGTGCACACCCACCTCCACCCACTGTGGGTGCACACCCATCCCCCCACTCACCGCGTCCCATGTGAAACCAGCTACAGGTGGTCAGAGTTGGAATCAGGCCTTAGCTGAAGTGGGTCAGATTGTGCTCTACAGATCTGATTCTGCTAGAATTCATTGGATGTACAACTCTGTGTGTTTATGTACGTACTTTGCTGAACTATGTAAGCTGGTGCTAAGCAACTCTTTCTTTTAGCTGCTCATTTCATAGTTCAGACTGCATAAACGAACTATGCAGACTGCATAGTTCAGATATAGTTCAGACTAGGGATGTCTGGAACCCTAGGATCCGAACGGGGTTCGGATGTTCGAATGTTCGGCCATTTGGTTCGAAAACCGAGTTTCTGGTTCAGTTGTTTGGTTCGGGAACCAAGTTTAGGTTCAATCGTTTGGTTCAGTCAAATGTTTGGTGGAGTTTGTACCCGCTGCAAGGCTTGGGGTGCTCCAGGGACCCCCAGGGGTGCCCATGGTAGCATGGCAGGCCATCAGAGATCCAGCAGCAGCATCAAAGACCGGAAAGGCTTGGCACTTGGCACCCCGAGTTGCCCGGGCAGGCAGGCTCGGCGCTTGGCCCCTGGGGGTGCCTGTGGCAGCATTGCAGGTCATCAAAGACCCAGTGGCAGCAGCAAGGACTGGGAAGTCTTGGTGCTTGGCACCCCAGGTTGCCCGGGCTTTGCAGGCTTGGATCGTATTCAACAGAACTAAAGAAGTTTTACTGCCACTTGGTCAAGCCTTGCTCAGTGGTGAATCACGTGGACACTCAGTAGCAGACATTGGCTTTCCCAGCAGCAGAACCCTTGCCACAGACAGCATAGGCGGCATTGGCAGCAGCAGCAGACATTGGATTACCCGGGCACAGAACCTGTGGAACAACAGAGAAGGCAGCAGCAGGATTTGCCTGTGCACACTGCGTGGCACCCATGGAGCCAGGATGGTAGGATTTCCAAGAGAAGAGCTCCCATACAGCAGCAGACGGCAGCAGCAAGATTGCTTGGGAAGAGCACCCATAGACCAGAAGACAGCAGCAGCGGGATTACAAGGCCAGTGGTATGAAAGGCAGGCAGGTTGGGGCAGGGTTCGAGTTTTGCCTACAGGGCGGGCAGACAGGCAGTGTGGAATGAGCATAAGGCAGGGAGACTGAGGCAGGCTTTCAGCTTTGCCCACAGGGCAGGCAGACAGGCAGCGTGGCATGAGAGGCAGTAGGGAAGACAGAGCACTCAGATAGGCTGGCAAAGACTATCTGACTGCCAGTCAGATAAGTTGGCAAATATGTTTTTGTTATTATCAATATCGATACTGATACCAATTTCAAATATTTTATTATTGGTATCGGTATCTGTATCATTTGCAGTTCTGTAGAAACAGAGTTAATGCACTCTGAAAAAATTGTTGATTGTCAAATTATGATAATAAATGAAAGTTTAATAATGAAAAAATAATGAAAAAAGTTTGGTTATTGATAAAAATGATTAAAAGTATGTATGGTAAGGAATTAAGTACGTATATTACATTTATGTTGATGCGGATAAAATATTAAATATTCCTCAAATTCTGAAATAATTTCCATGTTTTTTGGCGTTTATGTCTTGCTGCAATGTATAGAGTTGAATGTTTTTTTAATTGTAATTGTAATTAATTTGTATTTTTTTTGGAGTTTAAGCTAGAGTCAAAATGATTTTGTGATGTTTTTGAAGAGGAAAGTTCTTAGTTTTAAAAACTGTTGTGCATTTAACATTTTTTTTAAAACTGTAAAGTTTTTTGTTTTTGTAAATCTACCTAAGCTAACTCCTACATCTATCTATCTATCTATCTATCTATCTATCTATCTATACACACAGAGATCTGGGGGGGGGCACAGACAGCTCTCAACAAACAACACAGGGAGGGGTACAAAACTGAAATGAAACCTAAATTAATTTAATCCTACTCTAAATAAATCCAGAAACAGGAGACGGGACTCAGGGATGGAATATATACAGGGAGGAGGGGAAGATTCAATTGACGGTAGGGAGAAAGAACACAGGGGTGTTAAAAAATAAAAATAACACCTAAATCTATCTAATCAAATTGAAATAAATAAAACTAGGGAGGTAAATTTGTGGGATGGGTGAAATAGGAAGAGGATGAGATTAGGAATAGGAAGGAACATAGGGTATTTTCAGACATTACGAGATCACAGTCAACCACACTGAACCACACTGAACCTCACAACGGGGCCAAAGTGCCCTGAACATCTGTTCAGCGGCCACCAGATGTTCACCATAGTCAATACCCACCAGGGGTCAAAATCAACCACACTTCCGGAGCTCCGGCCTGAACCATCACCGAAAGCGTGGTCAATGCGATTCCCAATGGGAAACAATAAAAAGTAACGTCTGAACGGCAATAACTGGCTGGAAGCAAACAAAATGATTCCCAGCTGCGCACAAAGCATGCAACGTCGCTGCCAGGCAACCAGCAACAACACAGGCTGCGGAGGGAGATTTAAAGGGTACAGAGCAGCAAGGAAACGTGGATGGAACGAGGCAGAAGGGAGAGGAGAGCAGCAGGCGAGAGAGCTAGGGAGGAGGAGGAGGAGGAGGAGGAGGAGGAGGCACAGGCGGAGGCACAGGCGGAGGAGGTGGTCGTGCTGCACATGGAGGAGGTGGAGAGACAGCAGCAGCAGCCAGGACGGGCCGCCCCAGGGACAATGACCGGGCCGGGGGAGGAGGCACCCTGGAAATGGGTAAGGGTACCGAAGGGGAGGTGACCCGCCGGCACAGGGGGAGAAGGGTGAGGGCTATGACTTTTGTTACTTGCTACCCTCGCCTTACCACAAGCCTCATTGGCTTTGTGCATCCTAGCCCTATGTCTCCCATGTCCAATTGCAGACTGCGAAGCCAGTGGTCTGAGGAAAAAAGGGATGGTGATTGGGCAGGCTGGCTGCTACTCCAAGCCTCTCCACCCCTGGTGCCAGGAAGTCTGCTCCTCAGCTGCCCCCCCAGGCCTTCCAGTCACATTTTTGCTGCCTGAACTCATCTGAACTCACCCGAACGATACCGAACTGTTCGGTCGTTTTCAAGTTCAAATCAAGTTCGGTTCAGTCAGTTCGGGTTCGGATTTAGTCATTCTGTTCGGTCGTCTGAACGGATCTAGTTCGGTTCGAACTCTGAACATCTGAACCACGTTCGCACATCCCTAGTTCGGACTGTATGCACCTACAACGTCTCCTATAGCCAACAGTACTGAGAACCTTTTGAGAGGTGCTGAGCAAGAACACATGGCATCTGATAATGTGATCCTCAGGACATTTAGTGCCAGTGCTGATGTGAGTCCCATTCACTTCAGTAGGACTCACAAGAATGCTAAATGGTAGTACCAGCACTAACTGCCCTGAGGATCACACTGTAAGTCCCTTCTTTCAGCATCCTAAGAGAATAAGTGTTATCTGTTTCTACAGTTATATAAAAATGGCATCCATAAGAGTCTGATATCCAATTATACTCTGCTTTTCTTCCCATACACTGTATTTGACCTCCTGGTTTGCAGCAGAGGCACAGATATCCTGAATGACCTAACTGTGTCCAATTAAACGGCATTACTGTACAGATAAAATTATGGCAGAGGGTTTCTTGTTCACCTGCAGTTAATTTAGCAGACCGAGTTTCCTTATTTAATAACACATCACACAAAAATCTTGATCTATAAGCCCTTTTCCTTTCAAGTTCCTGATTGAAATGTTTTCATTACTCTAAATGCCATTAACCTTTTTTTAAAAAAAATAACATAACACGTGCCTTTTTTGGTCAGAGGGATCTATTTTTGAATACAGAGAAGTAATAAGAGCAGGCTAAAAAGATCAATTTTACACTTCAAGGTCTGTAAGTGAATTAAAGAAATCCTTCCTCCAGGTCACATCAAATAAAGGCATCAGCTGTGCATCTGCTACAACATGTCCTAAATTAAAAACCTACCAGAGGAGCAGGGCAGAGGGTATTTATTTTATGGTTCCTAGTGAGATTTTTACTATAGGCACTAAATATTTAATTTGCTTTCTCATGAAATTAATAAAAGGATATTGCACAGTTCAGTCACTGAGTCTTGAAAAGCTTTGTTTTGTGTAGTACAATCAATTTTAGGCTGATAAACTAACAACAAGAGACTCTTCTTACAAGCTGTCATTGTGTAGAACTGCTGTGGAAACTGAAGCTTTTCTAACCTGAGCTCCTAAAGTTAATTTTGTCAGTCTACACAAAAAAATTAAATAAGAGCAGTTGGATGTTCAGAGATACCAAATGACTACAGCTCCAAATAAATCCCATTGAGCCCCTCTGAAAATTAGATCTCTCTTTATAAGGGCTTTCACCTATGGATTTTTTTTGGGGGGAGGGGAATTTTCAAATGCACCAATGGGATTTTGGCTCCCACATTCCTTGGGTTGATTACTTCCCTCTGTATCCTGAAAATCTCTCCCTAAGTGCCTAGCTTTAACCACTAGAGAGAGGGTGGTTGCCATGTTAGTCCCAAATGCCACAGATGCAGGTAATGTGGTTCAGATGATCTCTTTTAAATGGACTACGTTAACTTCAAGGTTTTGGGCCATACAAGGCCCTTCCTCAGGCATGTAAAAATTGAAACGCCAGATTGAGCAAATCAGGACAGAGATATAGGGTGAAAGGTGACAGCAATCAAGTGGGAGGTGCTGTTAGGAAAAATGTCAAACATTTAGTGTTTCAAACATTTGAAAGTAATGAGGGGAAATCAATAAATAAAGGTTAAACAAAATAAATGCAGACTAGGTAGATATATACATGAAGCATGTCAGAAGGGGACAGTAGGAAAGAAAGGTTGAAGGAGGAAAGGTAATTAGCATTTCAAAATATTTAAATACAATGAGATGAACTTCTTACTGTCAGAAGCTGGGAGTGAACAACAGGGAATGGATTGCTCATTGTGACTGTTGGTTCTTCTCCCATGCGATCGAGATTGGCCACTGTTGGAGGACAGGATGCTGGGCTGGGTTAGGCTTGATGGACCATTTGTCTGACTCAGTATGGCACTACTTATGTTCTTATGTTCTAATGAAAGGGAAACAGCAGCTATAGAGGAAAACAACAGGCTGTCTGTTACTTACACAATTCTATAGTGGTTTATGAGGCCTAAATCTTTATTTGGTCCATTATTTTGGGTACCTGTATAAGAGTTATAAATTTTAGTTCCCAGGCCTGCCTTTTCAAGGTCTTGTACAGATTTCCTTTCAGGACAAAGAGAGATCAGAAATAACGTGGTCACTCTGGGAGAAAGAAATGGGCTCAGAAACTAAAATTCATAACTCTATTGAATACCAAAAACAGTGGACTAAATAAATATTAGGGCCTTATAAACTACTATAGAAATATGTATGTAGCAGACAACCTGCTGTGTTATAGAGCCATGGGAACAGCTCTATAGTTATGGTGAGTTGCACTCTCTCTTAAAATCATAAAAATTCTACTCATAAAATTAAGATGATTTAGCATCACTGTGAAATTTTGCAGGGCAGATCACTTGAGTGAGTGGTAGAAGCCTCTCAAAGTTCATACAGATCAGTCAAAAAATGGCTGAGTTATACGAGTTTGAAAATTGGAGGCAGAGCTGTTTTTTTCTGGTTTATGCACTGGTTTCCTTGACATAGAAAAGTGTGTTTAAAATTATTCTTCAGGAGCTGTAGAGGACTCAGAAAATTCAAGTGTGAATTCTAGTCAATTCCTGAGTTTAGATTTTGAAAATCCGTTGTGTAGGTTTAAGGATATGATGTTTTGTAGTTCTCATGTTATCCTCTGGAGAAAAAATGTTTCAGATCCATGTGGGAATTTGAATGGGTTGTGCGCAAGCAAAAGAAACCACAACCTGAACATACACAAGGTTCCTGCATGGGCTCAGCCAAGGGGAAGGAGGTGACTCTGTTCAGCATGTTCTTGCCACTGCATTGGAGGAAGGAAATGGAACAGTGGAAAGGGGCTGCTGCTTGGATGCCATTTGCATTCCCTCCTTCGGGTGCATTGTCGCTGCTGCTGCTGCTGCTGTTGTTTATAGGGAGGGGGTGTGGGCTGGCAGTCTCCCATGCTGCCTTTGTTTTCACTAGTACATTGAGATTCCCCCTTCTCCCTCGGACAGGAGGATTGTTGTTCCTCCCTTCTTGGTGCCTATGAGTCAGGCTGGGGAGGTGAGGAGTGGCCACAGCTGCTGCCTGCCTGCCTAGCAGCTCCTCACCTTGTCTGAAGAGGACAGGCTGCAGTGTCGGGTGGGGCTTGGGGGACAAAGGGAGATGGCACAGGGAGCAGGCTGTGGGTGGAGGGGGCACAAGGAGCAGGCTGTGGGGTATGGGGAGAAAGGGAGAAACAGCATTCATCACAAGCTCCCAGTTTTCACCTTCAAGGCTTCTGCTTCATGGCCTTGCTCCCCCATATCTCTCCACTCTAGTATCCCACCACACTCTTGTCCAGGAGATTCTCTCCTCTGTCCACACCCTTGCCTGCTCTCGATTCCCATGCTCCTCAAAACTTCTTCACCCTTTCTCTCTTGCTGCCTCCTATGCCTGGAACTCCCTCCCTTGATATGTTCATTCTGCTCCCTCCCTCCTAATGTTCAAATCCCTCCTGAAAACCTTCCTCTTCCATCAGGCTTTCCCTAGCTCCTCATGAGTGAAATTGCATCCTCTTCCCCCCTCACTCAGAATCTCTTCCCTGTAACTAAGGTCGCTTTCAGACCTTCCCCTCCCACGCATATTTTGGCTATGTGAGGGAATGCACAGCCAGGATATGCGTGGGGATTGGCCGGTCTGAAAAACCCCCCCATGTGGCTTTGCCAGCAGACACGTGCAGGGATGCAGAGCATGAAATCCAGCTTTGCATCCCTGTGTATGTCTTCCGGTAAAGCCGCGCGGAAGGGGGGGCTTTCAGACCGGTCAATCCCCGCGCGTATTCTGGCTGCGCATTCCCTTCCACAGTCAAAATATGCCCGGGGGGGGTGTAGATCTGAAAGTGACCTCCATTAAGCATGTGCACTGCCACCTGCAGCTTCTCAACCTCCTGAATGTATCCTTGTCTCTCCCAATGTTCACCTCTCGCTTGTCTCCCCTTCCCTTGTCTCGCTTAGATTGTGTAAGACCTTTGGGGTAGGGACCTGTCTATAATTATTGATATAGTGCAAGGTACACTGCTGGTGCTATATAAATAATAACAACTAATAATTCTTGTTACAATTGAGAACCATCAGCAACATCTCGAGAAGATCTTACAAATGGTGTGAGAATCTAGCAAGAATCTCCCTTAAAAAGGAAAAACAACTGTGCACGTGCAAAATGGTCACTGGGCCATTCTGTGCATATGCAGCCCTTTTCCAAACTGGAGCCAGCAGCATTGCCGCCATTTTGGAAAAGTGCTGCACATGCATACACTGGCCCAGAGGCCATTTTGCACTTGCAGATTTGTTTTTCTTGTTTTCTCCCCTATCAAGGAGTTGGTGGCAGCAGGAAAAAAAAGAGAGGAGAGAGAGAGACATACATACATGCATACATACGGACAGACAGACAGACAGACAGACAGACATGGGACACGAGACTCGGAGTAAGATGCGGTACGCATACATGGCTTCAGTAAGTAAATTGGCTCCAGTAAGTAAATTGAGAAACAAATCTTGATCAAGAAACAGTTGAGAACCAGGGCTTTTCTCAATTCTTGCTGGAATCAAGCTGAGAACCGAGAAAAAAATCAAGATCAAGTTTCAGTCCTAGTAGTTAGGATTGGGGGTGGGGGGTGCGTTTATAGGCACTTTATGTAGGATTGTGGATTTTTTATTTTGTGTTTTATGTGTGTATTTTTTTATAGTGATGTTAGCGACCCAGAGCCTTGGGGAAAGGGCAGGATAAAAATATAAATAAATAAATAATCAAGTCATTTGCGTGCGTTTTGTGCATGGGTGGCCTAAAGTTAGCTTACACCACTGGTGGATTACAAACTAGTCTTCTGTAGATTACGATATGGGGATGGGAACCAGCTCTTTGGAGACTGCCTCTGGGGAGGAGACCAAGACCAGCACCTAGGGAGTGTGTCTGCGGAGAAGAGGCACCAGGAGAGAACCGCTAGTGTATCCAAGAGAAGTGTTCCTCTCCACTCCTGAGACTGGGTGCTAGGTGCCCTTGAGCTGGGAGCCAACAGGAGGGGTCATTCTAGATCAACTAAGGCTGACACCTGGATCAAGTGGATCACATGCTCTCTACGACCACTTTCACACATCCCCCCCCCCCGCATATTTTGGCTGTGGGAAGGAATGCGCATGCCAGAATATGCGCAAGGTGCAGCTGGTCTGAAAGCCCCCCGCGTAGCTTTTCCGGCAAAGAGATTCCTGTACAGAAAAATTCCTGTAGCCCGTGCATATTCTGGCGTGTGCATTCCCTCCCCAGCCAAAATATGCATGAGGGGGCAGGTGTGAAAGTGGTTTAAGTCTGGCCTCCACTGATTTAGTGCCAGGCTCTGAACTGAGCCTTGGACTAATGTAACAATCTTCTTTTCTTTTCTTTTTTGCCTTTAAGACCTCATTTGGGGACTTAATTATAATTCCATGGCATGAAACAGCAACAAAATACACCAAATATCAGTTGGGATAGCAACCCTGTCTGAAGTAGGGCTGCCACCTCTCGTGGTTTTGACCCTGGCACTCACAGTTTGACCTATGGAAGTGTCAGGGTCAAAACTACAGGAGGTGGTAGCTCTAATACCTGAGGTCCCAACCCCAGAGTTTGAGAACCTCCAATCTAATGCTAATAGCAAAGAAAGGTATATAATAATAATAATAATTTATTACGGCTTAGCTTCCGCTATTGCCAACAATATACAATAATACAAACATGTAAATTCAAAATTAAAACAATACACAATACTAGGTCCTATAGACAGTGAAATACAAAATAGAACCCAGAGCGGGTACTCCTTTACACCCCTTTAAAGTATATAGTAATTAGTCCTTACAGGCGCTTAACCATTTGCCTGTCCCAACTCAGTTCTCAATGGTGGGTCTAACGACCACTTCTCCATAACAGATAGATTCCACATGCTTATTGATTGTTCCTATATTTGCAATGGAATGCATATAGCAGTCTTTTGTTTGCTGCCTGTTGGCCGTGTATAGTGTAATAAATACATCATCAAAAATCCTTCAATGTCAACACCTATCATGTATATCTATCACCCTATCTGCTAAATTTCCCATCTTCCTCGTCATAATAGTCTCAGGGGTAGGAGCTGCTCACCGGTCCCCCCCCCCCCACCTATCTCATCTCAACTCCTGATAGCCATCATACTCCTCTTCATTGGGAGATACCTATGTAACTAGAATTGACATAAGATTATTCTATGTTTTGCATCTCAGGTCAATACAGGGGGGGTTACTGCCACCTTGGGAGAATATCCCCAGTCTTCTCTGCCCCTGACATACCATTACCTCACTCCTGGCAGTTCCGGGAGGGAGGGGATGTATTCCTAATATAAGCCACCGCCCTACAAAAATTGGCTACAGCCCTAGACCGTTCTGAGTCAATGGGGCATAATAGTTTGTTTAGCATCTGGTTGGTTGCCGCCTTCTCAAAATGTTTCTTCAAATGCCTGATTCTTAGGCCATCAAATGCCGGGCAGTGGAAAATTATATGGGTTGGGGTATCTACCTCCCCCTGCTGGCACATATCGCAGATACGCTGGTCCCAAGGAGTCCTGGCGTATCGGCCTTCCAGCATGACCGAGGGAAACACATTGGCCCTCATCCTGAAAAAAGCAGATCTGATACTAGCATCCTGCCAGATAAACAGGTAATAGTGCTTGGGTCTCTAGAAGTTGGGTAGGGAGTAATCATTAAAGTGTGGTGCCACCTCCTGGGCTCCTCTTAGGGCGTTTTCTGATTGGGCTGCCTGATCCCAAACCCATTTATGAACAAGTTCCTTACATGCCGCCCACCCCAATCTTTCCAGATCTAAACAGGCAAACCCCAATCTGGCAATTTCTTGGTTAAATCCCTGTATCCAGCTACTTCCTAACCCGGCTGCAATTGTTTCATTGAATAGTCTAGTGTTGGGGCTAGGAAAAAGTAGTTTCTTAAGCCAAAGGCTAAGTCGATATAAAGTAGCATACACTTCTAAAGGAGGGACACAAGATTCTGCTCTCAGAATTACCTGTGGAGTTCCACGGGGGGCTCCCAAAATTGTCCGCAGAAAAGTATTTTGCAGGGCTTCAAGTTTAGAACTATATCCCAGGCCCCATATCGGGGACGCATATAGTAGCTGGCTAGTTACCTTGGCCTTAAAGAGTTTCAAGGCTGGCAGGGCTAGTCGGCCTCCTTTGCCGAAGTAGAATTTGGAGATAGCCGCAGCTGTTCGGCTGGCCTGAGCCATTGCGGCATCATAGTGGGCTTTCCAGCTACCACTGGCAGATATTATCACCCCCAGGTATTTAAAGGCCTTCACCTGCTCTATCTGAGTCTCCTGGATGATCCAGCGATGTTTCTTATGAATTCCTTTAGAGCCTGCCACCAATACTTTAGTTTTGGTGAAATTTATAGACAATAGCTCTAACCGGCAGTATTCCCCAAAGGCCTCCAATGCTCGCCTCATCCCTACCAAAGACTGGGAAATAATCACTGTATCATCAGCGTAGAGTAGTAGCCCTATCTCCCGCTCTCCGAAAGGTATATAATAAATGCTTGGGTCTTCTTATGTTAACCCAGCATAGAGAAAGCCCCCCCTGAAAAATTAGTGGCTCTTATTTCTACTCATAGGGTCTGGGTGAAACTGCTGTTTCAAATGGGTGAACAAATTTGCTTGGAACTGTAGGCATTGCTTATCTGCTTGGTTCAAGTTTTAATTTGTGCCAGGGTCCAGCCTCAGCATCTCTTTTCATGCCAAGGCTCAGCCCTGACATTTCTGTCAAGAAGATTCTGATGCTACTGCTACTCTACAAGACTTAACTCACAGCTGGAAAAAGTTTGATAGGGGCCTAGACTGAGAACTGGTGCTGCTGCCAAGCAATCAGCTGTTAGTGGCAAAATGCCCTGAGTGTTAAGCAGCAGATGGATGTCAAGCAACAGAACAGCAGCTTCCTCCCCACCCTCCTGAAGAAGCATCAACCTCATTATCTCCCTGCCCTGGCACGGTTGAGGCTGGTGCTATCATGGACAAGCAAGGTGTGGATTGCTACTGCCACTCATCAGCTGTCTGGCAGGGAGTGTTTTGGCTGGTGGAGCGGTACTTCTGAAACACCCACCCCACCCACCCCACATTTGCAGACTAGGGACTGGACTTGCAAATCAGGTTTCAGCCCTAGCACCAACACCAGCTTGGTTGTTTTAGAGGAAGCCTGTTCAATGTTGAAGAATACAAACTTCTGAAAATAGCAATTTATTTCTCAAGTGCAGGACCACTTCAGCTGTGGAGGTGCAAACTAATCTGTCCACAGCATCTGTGCAAGCTGGAAAGCAAACTGACAGCTGATATGGGAATGAAGTAGAAATCACTTGTCATCTTGCCTAGAGGAGCCCAAGCTATTTAGCTTCTTCCCCAGCAGCTGATTCTTCTTGACAAAAGCTTTTGATCAATTGCTCAGACAACAAAAGGGCCCAGTAGGCAGTAATAGTAAAAGATCCATGGGCATCCCAAAGGGCTGATGTTTCTGGACACTGTGGTATGACATTCTAGATGGAGAGAAATAGAAAAAGTTAACATGTAAAAAATTTACTCAGGAGTAGAATACTGTAGGAGTGGGGAACTACTGATCCATGGGTCAAATTTGTCCTGTTGCTGGTTTTATCTAGCCCTTTTCCAATCCCTGGCTTCAGTCCCTGGATCAAGTATCTATCTTCAAGCACTGAAAGAGTGAGTTCAGGGGGAAGGTAGCGGAGATGAGGGTATTATTATACACTCAAGGATGGGGGATGGATCCAGAACAAAGATCCTACCCTTCCATCATCATAAACATACCTCTAATGCACCCCCTCCTCAGTTCCTATCCAGTCTGCAGAGCCTGTACTAATTTTCACAGTGGCCTATGGGAGGGGAAAGAATTCCTCACCACTGCACCATGATAAAGAATCCATAGGGTATCTCCCTGGCAGTATTTCTGAATGTGTGAATTCTCTGGAGTGTATGGTAAGCTACTACACTCCCTAGCTTCATAACTTCTAGGGATTTGCGAACAGACCAGATTTCGGACCTTCGGATGTTCGGAGTAAAACTTAGTTCGGGTTCATGGATTTGGTCCCGCGGAATTCAGACACCCCCCCAAACGGTCTGAAAGTTCGGCCATGGCAGAGACTTGGGGTGCTCCACGGGGATCCGTGGGGGCATGGCAGGCCATCAGAGACACAGCAGAAGCAGCAGCAGCAGCAGACACCGGGAAGGGTTGGGGCTTGGCACCCTGGGTTGTCCGGGCAGGCAGGCTCAGCGCTTGTCCCCTGGGGGTGCCCGTGGGGGCATGGCTGGACATCTGAAATCTAGCAGCAGTGACAGCAGCAACAGCAGAGGCCAGGCATTGCAGACTGCCAGGCATCGGTGGAGCAGCAGCAGAGGCCTGGCCAGGGCTTGGTGACTGGCACCCCTACTTGGCCAGGCATTCCAATCTCAAGAACCTCTACTGCAAATTAGGCAAGTCTTTCCCGGTGGTGAATCGTTGGACACCCAGGCCCCACCCGCCAGGGCACTCATTCAAGCTATGCTCGTCTACAAGAGGGAGGAGCAAATTGCTGATGTGTAGTACCACCATCAGCAGACATTGAATTGCCAGGGCACAGTAGCTGTGGCTGGCACCACTATTTGGCCGGGCTGGCTGACATCAGTAGAGCAGTGGCAGAGGCCCTGCCAGGGCTCAGTGGCTGGCACCCCTCCTTGGCCGGACGTTTCAAGCTGACTGCCATCAGTGGAGCATTTGCAGACAGTGAAGTGGAATGACAGCCCTCCCTGCCTGGCTAGGTCCCAAAACCCTGACAGTGGGTCCTGGAGTTGAAGTGGCTGGCTGTTTCTTGAAGCAGTGAATGATGGCTCCCTGTGAGTGGCATGACGGACCCAGAACCCTGATGTTGGGTCCTGGGACTAGACTGGCAGCTTCTGGATGACGTGGATGGAAAGTCCTCCCTGCCTGGAATGTAGGCCCCAGAACGCTGATGGTGGGTCCTGGGGCTGGAGTGGATGTTTCTTGATGCCATGGAATGCCAGCTCCCTATGAGCGGAATGATGGCCCCTGAACCCTGACGGTGGATTCTGGGGCTGGAGTGACTGGCTGTTTCTTGATGCAGTGGAATGATGGCTCCCCATGAGTGGAATGATGGCCTCAGAACGCTGATGGTGGGTCCTGGGACTGGAGTGGCAACTTCTGGATGAAGTGGAACTCCCTGCTTAGAATGTAGGCTGACTGGCATCGGCAGAGCATTGGCAGACAGTGAAGTGAAATGACAGCCCTCCCTGCCTGGAACATAGGCTTGAGAACCCTAACAGTGTGTCCTGGAACTGGAGTGGCTGGCTGTTTCTTGATGCGGTGGAATGACAGGTCCCGGTGAGCAGAATGATGGCCCCAGAACCCTGACGGTGGGTCCTGGGGCTGGAGTGGCAGCTTCTGGATGACGTGGATGGACAGACCTCCCTGCCTGTAACGTAGGCCCTAGAACCCTGATGACTTCCTAAAGCGCTGTCCTATAGTGACCCTTCTACTGAACTCTTGACCAGATACTGGAAAATCAGCCTGTATATTGGAATAGGAGATGTAATTAGCCAGACTGTCTCTTAAAGAAATCAACATTTTCTGTTGACTAGACTCAAGATACATGACTCCCAAGCAGGGCAGGAAGAGGCCTTGTTTTTTTGGAGTTTACTCATTGTTAATCCTATCTTATATGATAGTAACCTGTTTAGTATGTATTAACAGGCTTCTTACTATGTACTTTGAGAAAACTCTCCTTGTCAGTAGTCTTGACATGACAACATTTTTAGCTGACTTCCAAGCAAATTTCATTCTATAAGAAGGGAGAGGAGAAATGGATTTTTCAGAAACAGTTCCTTCCTTGGAGCTTTTCTCATATCCATCTGGCAGAATGAGGTAAAGGACTGGGTAATATGAATGTATATCCTATTGATGTAAGGCTGATGCTGTGGCAGGTCTTGCTGCGCCACCATTCCATTCCGCTAATGCGGCACATAATGTGACTTCCCGCCAACTTCCCCTCGATATTTCCACAATTCTGCATTTGCTGCTGCAAGACGCGGCAGATGCATCATGTCTGCAGTGTGCGAAATTATCCCACGTTGCCTACATTAGCGGACTAGCCACACAATATTGCCGCATACAGCAAGTGGTTTTATGCCGCCTTCCGCCTTCAGTGTGATTCTGCAGCACACCGTTATTCTCTGATGGATGATATAAATGATCATTGAATGGTGGTGACTAACTACCTGCTTCATTCTCCCCCTGCCCCTTCCCCTGCCGGTGCTGGGGGCCGCCGGGACTATATGTGGATATGTAGCTAGGCTAGCTGATAGCTGTCAGTGCTGTCACTGTGCAGTGCTGCTGTGCTGTGCTGACTGACTCTCTGGTCTTTCAAATCTGAACTTCGTCGTAGTCGCCTCTCTGAGTCTGTGCAACTGCTGCTGCTGCTGCTGCTGCTGCTGCCGCTCACTGAGTCTGCTCACTGAGTCTGCTCTAGAATGCTGGGAATAGACTTCAAGGGCCAGTTTCAAACATCACTGCGGTGTAGTGGGGAACGTGCCTGCCTGATGCAGAGGCCAGGGTTCAAATCTCCTTTCTGCCTTTTTTCCCCCCTCTCTTCCCTAATATGTACAGTTTATTAAATACAGTAGTGGTTTTTCTCCCGCCACAACTGTATTTAACTTTGATAGTTAATTCTCTCACTGCCCGCTTAGGTATACAGGCTGCAGTGCAAACTCATGTTGTATTCCCTAACAGTCAGGGTCCAGGACCAGGGAGTGGAGGGGACATGATGTGGGCACTAAAGTGATGTGATATGGGGGTGACTGCCCAACATTTTTATCTCATAGCAACTTCTTCCAGGAAACTCACAATATCTAACTCATGCATAAAGCTTTCTGTCACTCACTATTCTAATAGGTAATAATTTATACTATACACATCACTTACGTACTTGTTTAATGTTCAGTTTAGGCAGCAGAGTCAGAGAGACATAAGGTGCATATTAACATAATTAAATTAAATATAATTAAATGGATAAAATGGGGTCAATGATCTTTTCACCAACTTAGTTTGCAGACCAGGTAGGGTACCAGCAGCAAGTTCGTTGACAATTCCATGCCATTCCAATCCCCTCACGCTCTTCTGGCCCATCCTTCTCCTCTTCCAGGCTCCTTGTTCTGTCAGAATTTGAAATGAAACTTGAAAAGTTAATGACAGTTTTGTCAAGGTGGGGGCGAAGCAAGAGCCACAGTGGTGTAGTGGATAAATTGCCTGCTGCAGCACCCTATTTAGTCTGAATGTACAGAAACAAGGGTTCAAATCTCCTATCAGGCTCCCCCCCAGTACCGAGAATGTACTGTACTCAATAAACCTGCTTTTATTACACCTCCCCCATTCTCGAGTCGCCACATACCCCCGCTGCATCAGTCACTTTTGCCCTAGCTATTGTGTGCCTGGCCTCTAATTTACGTGTAGGTGATATTTCTTGACTCGAGCATCTGCCACTGCCAGCAGTTATCATGCCTTCCGTGGCCTCTGTGATGCCTTTTGTCTAGGCTTTAGGGATGGACAAACGCGGTTTGGAAGTTCAGAGTTCGGCCCAAACTCGGCCTGTTCGGACGACCGAACACGAACATGAACCCGAACGCAAACATACCAAACAAACCGAACACCGAACGGCAAAATGGCCAAACATTTCAGTCAGTTCGGATCATGTTCGGGTGAGTTCGGGTGGCAAAAAAAGGTTCACTGGAAGGTCAAACATTACAGGGAGGTGCAGTCAGTCACTAGGAGCAGACTTCCAGGCACCGGGGTGGAGAGGCTTGCAAGAAACGAAACAAATTATCTGCCTCCCCCCTTCCCAACATCTTCTGAGCTAGTCACTGTTCCTGAACAGCAGGCATTGAGTAGGATTTTTAGATTGCTTTAAGTTTCATTTCAGTTTTGTACTGAAATGAAACTTAAACCTTAAACTGAAACCTTGTGTTATGCATTTCACTGTACAGACTCATTGAGTATGTATGTATTTCACTACAGACTCCTCTTCTGTTTGTGATTCCCCCCCATCCCATATATATGGGATGTATATATATCCATATATATCCATATATATATCTATATATATATGGATATGGGATGGGGGAAAGATAGATAGATAGTAGAGAGTTGTAGGAGTTAGCTTAGTGATAGAGATAGTGTTAGTGATTTAGTTTTAGTGTTTGTAGGAGTAGGTCTGTGTACTTATTAGATAATCCATTTAGTTCATAGCATTTAGAATAGTTAATAGCAGTTAAATTTAGTGTAGATAGATATATATAATATTAGATTAAAAAATAAATAAAAAACCCCATATAAAAACAAAAAAACTAAATAAAAAACAAAAGAAAACCATATAAAACCCAATAAAAAACCAAAAAACCATATAAAAAACAAAAGAACACCCATAACAACATTTCCCGAACAACCAAACGGCCGAACCGAACAGCCGAACAGCCTAACCAAATGGCCGAACAGAATGGCCAAACCGAACAGCCGAACCCGAACTTGGCGAACTAGCCGAACTGCCAAATCGAACGAACGAACCAAACGCAGTTGAACCAAACGGACGAACCGGACGGACGAAATGAATGCAGCTGAACTGAATGGTTGAACCCGAACCACAATCTGTTCACCCATCCCAGTTGCACGGCCTCGATTAAGGGCAACGTAGGGCATTGACAGATTACGCATATCATCTGATCAGTGTGCAGCTAGAGCGACCACACCCCGAATCCTACTTGCTGCAGCGATGGAGCTGCATATAACTGACTAGCTCTGTCAGTTACAGGTGCACATCTGCTGCTCAGTGCCATTCCGGTTCGGTTGCTGTGCCTGGGGGGGGAGGGGATCTCTAATTTCTCTTATCATGTCCAGATCCATTCGATGTATTTGATGACTCCTGCCACCCGCTGCCTTGTTCCTCTCAGCTGCGCTGCAGTGCGGGGCAATCAACCATGCTCTGCTCCCCCCGCCCAAACATGGTTGATTTCCCCCGTGCTGCAGCTGTCTGTGTGGATGATCAGAAGATCCATCAGTTCTTCAAACTTCATTTTATTGGCGGTGAGTGTGGTGATTTGTGTGTTGTTGTTTGTTTTGTTTACAGTGGATGGGGGGTAGCCTGGGAGGAGGAGGAGGAGGAGGAGGAGGAGGAGGAGGAGCGTGAGCTTCCAGATAACAAGAGAATGAGACTCAGAGAGTGCATACTCGAGCGCCATCCCGCTGTACTGCATGGCTCTCTCTCAGGGCAGGGAGGAGGGGCTTCAAAGCAAAGCTGAGTTCCATTGTGTGGAACTCACCCAAAATAGACTGCACCTGGGCGTTTAGGAAAAATGCCTATTTCAGTCACCACCACGGTGAGTCATTCAGAGGGGCCAGGGGGAGAGCAGGAGGCGGAGCTAAACAGGTCACGAAGCCAAACAGTGTGAGAGACCAGATTTCAGGAGGAGCCAGGACGAGGAGGAGAGCTGCCCAGCCCAGTCCAGCCCCTGCAAACAGTAGCCAAAAGCACATCTGGAGTAGCACGTCATGGTGTTAGTGTGTGGTGTACTGTTGGGAACTGCTGCTGGTGGCCTGGACAACAAATGAACTGAGGAGGCAGTTAGAAACTGGTAAGAATTTAATTCCTTTCTTGGCCCCTTTGCCAAATATACTCTTTGCTTGCCTTGCCCCTGGTTCAAATGGTCACTGCAGCTTTTCCTCCCTAATTGTCTGCTGCTTTCTGGTTTTCGGTTGCTGTGCTGCTAGGGGAAACTGGGTGGGTGGCTGGGGGATTGTACATGCAATATGGATGGTTTCTTTGTCTCATTAATTTTGCTTGGATATCGATATTTCTGTGAATGTTGCATTATGTCCAGTAGTGGTGGGACCCCGGGCCCATTACCGGCTACCGGATTTACCGGTTACCGGTTCTAGGAAAACCGGATTCCCGGATTAAATCCGGTATACCGGTACCGGATTTAATTCATTGGTTTCAATGGGGCGCTGTGTCCCCATTGAAACCAATGAAATATCCCTCCCCCTCCCCCTCCCAGGCTGCGCGGGTGGAAGGGGGGAC
>QEPC01014636.1:1433535-1449277 GCA_003113815.1 Sphenodon punctatus
TGGTCTCTGAGGTCCCGGGGCGTTCCTGCTGGGGGTCTGGGGCCCTGGAGCGGGTGCTTTCTTGTGGGGCGGTGAGGGGAGGGGTTACCTCGGCCCGTTGCCTGCTCTCCCCACGAGGCGTGGGGCAATTATCGATCCCTTCATGTAAAGGATGTGGTCCAGGGCATCGTAGAAGGGGATGGGCCGGAGTCCGTTTCCAGACCTCTGGTCATTGTCCCTGATGGCCTTGTACCCCCTCTTTAGCTCTTTGGCCTTGGATCGGCACTGGGCTACGGTCCAGTGATGCCCCGCTGCCTCCATTTCCCACACTATCTCCCAGAACATGTGCTCATTTCTCTGATTGAGCGCTAGCTCCATCTGATGCTCCAGGGACCCCCAGATGCGAATGAAGTGTCGGGTCTCCTGGAGCCCCCACTAGCCCACTCGGTGGTAGGGCCATCTCCCCCTTCTCCCCTCCGGTTCCTCCTCCTCCTCCTCCACCTGGGCAGGGCCTGTGTCCTCCGGGGGCTCGGCTTATTTATTTATTATTATTTATTATTTATTTCGTTACATTTATATGCTGCCCCCCCATGCCCATGGCATCTCAGGACGGCTTCCAACACAATATAAAACAGTTTTAAAAAACAATTTTTAAACATAAAACAAATTTAAAACACCCCCCACAAAAATTAACCCACCACCCCACCCTCCCCTCCGAAGGTCTGGGCGAACAGCCAAGTCTTACAAATTCATCAAACGGCCAAGAGGACCAGGACCAGGTGATCCTCCTCTGGGAGGGTATTCCACAACCATGGTCCAGCCAACAAGAACGCCCTTTCCATTGTGGCCTCCCATCTTACACGGGGGACCTCCAGAAAGGCGCCCCCGGCGGACCGAAGGGATTGCTCTGAGGCACAGAGGGTGAGATGGTCCCCAAGATATGAGGGGCCCAGACTTCAGGGCTTTGTAAATCAATACTAACACCTTGAATCTGGCTCGGTACGCTATAGGCAGCCAGTGCAGAGCACGGAGCACTGGTGTTATGTGGTCACTAGGGGTGGGACATCAGGCTAAATACCGGCTACTGGTTTTACCAGTTACTGGTAAAGGGGGGGCACCCCCCCATCCACCCTTCCCAGCCTGGATTTTTTTTAAAAAAAAAATCTTGCCCAGCCTGGATTTTAAAAAAAAAAAAAAAATTTTTACCCTAAGTCCCTACTAGTGCAGACTCAGGGCCACCGCTGACGACCCGGAACCCGCTCCAGCAGGTACTAGGGTGATCCTTGGGGTGGGGGTGGTTTAACACACACCCAGGGATCAGTACCTCCCCACCCAGGGATCACCTACCTTTGGCGCTTCAGGCGGCGGCGGTCCGGAGACTTCAGCGCTGGCTGTGGCTGCCGGCTTCAGTGCTTTCTAGGCCTTCCGGGGAACTTCCGGGTTTCCACGGAAGGTCTAGAAAGGGCTGAAGCCGGCAGCCACAGCCAGTTCTGAAGCCACCGGACCACCGCAGCCGCCCGGAGCGCCAAAGGTAGGCGATCCCTGGGTGGGGAGGTAGGGTGATCCCTAGGGTGGGAGGGGTGTTAAATCACCCCCACCCCAGGGATCACCCTAATACTACCACAGTACCTGCTTGTGCGGGCTCTGGGTCGCCGGCGGCGGCCTGGAGCCCGCACTAGCAGCCAGACTTCGGGGGGAAATTTTTTTTAAAAAAAATCCAGGCTGGGCAGGGCGAGTGGGGGGTGTCCCCCCTTCTACCCGCGCAACCTGGACTGGGGAGGGAAAGTGTTGGGGGTTTTTTGCTTTCTTTTTTTACATTGTGGCCATTGCAATGACCGCAATGCAAAAAGATCCGGTACCAGTAACCCCCAAATACCGGATTAATCCGATACTGCCAGTACACCAAAATACTGGCAGTATCAGATACCGGAAGATCCGAACTTCTCACCCCTAGTGCTCACACCATCCCGTCCCAGTCAGGAGACGAGCTGCTGCATTCTGCACTAGCTGCAGCCTCCAAACCAGAAACAAGGGAAGCCCCACTTAAAGGGCGTTGCAGTAGTCTAGCCTGGAGGTGATGAAGGCATGGATGAGAGTGGCCAGATTGGGCCCAGAGAGGTAAGGTCGAAGCCCCTGTACCAGATACAACTGGCGAAAGGCGACTTTAGCCACCGCCTCCACCTGCCGATCCAGACGGAGGCCCGAATCCAAAACCACCCCCAGACTCCGAAGAGCAACAGGTGGGTGAGCACCCCCTATCAGGGGGGGCAGGACCTCCCCCGCCCTTCCCACCACCATCACCTCCATCTTATCAGCTTCCCAGGCCCATTTGCGTGTCTGTGGAATAGAAGCGGGGGGGGTTGTTGGGTGTTTGGGTGCTGGTCTGCCCCGGTCCCGCGTCCCTTTCCCTTCCCCCTGCCTGCCAGCCTTCCCGCCCGGTCCCCCAGCCCCCCTTCATGCCCCTGTGCCGCCGGGTCTGCTCCCCTTCATTCCCTGTACCCATTTCCGGGGTGCCCCCTCCCCCGGTCCAGTCGATGTCCCCAGGGCGGCCTGTCCCAGCTGCTGCTGCTGCTGCTACTTCTGCTGATGCTGCTGCTACTGCTGCTGCCCTCCCTCCACCTCCTGCATGTGCAGCATGACCACCTCCTCCCCCGCCTGCACCTCCACCACCTCCTCCTCCTCCCTTGCTCTCTCACCCTCCACTCTCCTCTGCCTCCCACCTTGCTCCATCCCACCACGTTATCCTGCTGCTGTGTGCCCTTTAAATCTTCGTCCGTGGCCTGTGTTGTTGCTGGTTGCCTGGCAGTGATGCTGCGTGCTTTGTCCCCAGCTGGGAATCATTTTGATTGGGGAAATAGGGGGAAGGGATATAGGATTTTGTATTGCTGTCCCCTGCCAATATGGATAGAGAAAGGAGGCGGGAGGTCTCAGATGAGTCTGAGGGGAAGCCTTGTTTATGGTCCTCTTCATCTGTGCGGGGGATGGGGTTGAGGGTGGGTAATGTAGGAATACCTTCTCAGGAAATTGGGGAAATTGGTGGGAGGGATGAGAAAGAGGTGGTATCAGAGGAGAAGCAGGTGGTGGCAGCATCTCAGCTAGATCCTCATGCCCCTTCTTGTAATGAGAATAGAGGGGCTATGGGGAGGGCTCCGTTGATGCTTATGGAAGATGGGGGTTTGCCCTTTGGTTGTGTACCCTGGTTGGGGTTGGGGATGGAGGCGAGAGACCAGGAGGAGATGGGTGAGCTGTGCGTGACCACTGATGTAGGGTTGGTGGGGCCACCTCCTCCTGGTGATAGAAGGGTGGAGGTGGTAAGGTTTTCCCTGGTGGCAGCAGGGGACGGTGTGACTGTAGATGGGATCTACCCTACTGTTGTGGGGGAGATCATGGAATGGGACATCAATTGAGCCATGGGGGTGGGGGTGTCTCTTATGAAATTTTTTGTGGGTATAAATTGTATATCATGTTAGAATATGTTGTATTGACTTGAGTCCCCTGTGTGGAAAAACCCGGAACATAATGTATTATTATTGCTGTATTGTTGTGTTGTAAGCCACCTCGAGTCCTTTGGGAGAGAGGCGGGGTATAAATAAAAAGTGATGATGATGATGATGATGATAACATACTCTTCTCTTTCCTAGCAATTATGTAAGCAGTTAAGTCACAAATCTATATTTTAAAATAAATAAATCATTTTCTATTAATGGTTTTAAAAAAAATTAGGAATGGGTTGTAATGGGAGAGAAAACAAAATACCTGTCTTATTATCTGGCTGCTGCAGTGCTGGCTGTGTGATGTTCTATGTGTGTGTCCCACAGTGTCAACACACTGTCCACCTCCTGGACCTGGATGAAAATGACGCCTCCTCCTAGTAGTTGCTATGAAATCCAAGGAAGAGGCAGGAAGCAAAAGTGATGTCACTGAAGGATGAGCTGTAATTAATGATGGTAAATTAATGTTAATCAATACATGCTAATGTGATGTAATGTAATGTATATACAGATACAAACACANGTGGCTGCCGGCTTCAGTGCTTTCTAGGCCTTCCGGGGAACTTCCGGGTTTCCACGGAAGGTCTAGAAAGGGCTGAAGCCGGCAGCCACAGCCAGTTCTGAAGCCACCGGACCACCGCAGCCGCCCGGAGCGCCAAAGGTAGGCGATCCCTGGGTGGGGAGGTAGGGTGATCCCTAGGGTGGGAGGGGTGTTAAATCACCCCCACCCCAGGGATCACCCTAATACTACCACAGTACCTGCTTGTGCGGGCTCTGGGTCGCCGGCGGCGGCCTGGAGCCCGCACTAGCAGCCAGACTTCGGGGGGAAATTTTTTTTAAAAAAAATCCAGGCTGGGCAGGGCGAGTGGGGGGTGTCCCCCCTTCTACCCGCGCAACCTGGACTGGGGAGGGAAAGTGTTGGGGGTTTTTTGCTTTCTTTTTTTACATTGTGGCCATTGCAATGACCGCAATGCAAAAAGATCCGGTACCAGTAACCCCCAAATACCGGATTAATCCGATACTGCCAGTACACCAAAATACTGGCAGTATCAGATACCGGAAGATCCGAACTTCTCACCCCTAGTGCTCACACCATCCCGTCCCAGTCAGGAGACGAGCTGCTGCATTCTGCACTAGCTGCAGCCTCCAAACCAGAAACAAGGGAAGCCCCACTTAAAGGGCGTTGCAGTAGTCTAGCCTGGAGGTGATGAAGGCATGGATGAGAGTGGCCAGATTGG
Source organism: Sphenodon punctatus (assembly GCA_003113815.1). Classification (NCBI taxonomy): domain Eukaryota; kingdom Metazoa; phylum Chordata; class Lepidosauria; order Sphenodontia; family Sphenodontidae; genus Sphenodon; species Sphenodon punctatus. The sequence goes on from QEPC01014636.1 coordinate 1,438,244, forward strand.
GCCCAGAGAGGTAAGGTCGAAGCCCCTGTACCAGATACAACTGGCGAAAGGCGACTTTAGCCACCGCCTCCACCTGCCGATCCAGACGGAGGCCCGAATCCAAAACCACCCCCAGACTCCGAAGAGCAACAGGTGGGTGAGCACCCCCTATCAGGGGGGGCAGGACCTCCCCCGCCCTTCCCACCACCATCACCTCCATCTTATCAGCTTCCCAGGCCCATTTGCGTGTCTGTGGAATAGAAGCGGGGGGGGTTGTTGGGTGTTTGGGTGCTGGTCTGCCCCGGTCCCGCGTCCCTTTCCCTTCCCCCTGCCTGCCAGCCTTCCCGCCCGGTCCCCCAGCCCCCCTTCATGCCCCTGTGCCGCCGGGTCTGCTCCCCTTCATTCCCTGTACCCATTTCCGGGGTGCCCCCTCCCCCGGTCCAGTCGATGTCCCCAGGGCGGCCTGTCCCAGCTGCTGCTGCTGCTGCTACTTCTGCTGATGCTGCTGCTACTGCTGCTGCCCTCCCTCCACCTCCTGCATGTGCAGCATGACCACCTCCTCCCCCGCCTGCACCTCCACCACCTCCTCCTCCTCCCTTGCTCTCTCACCCTCCACTCTCCTCTGCCTCCCACCTTGCTCCATCCCACCACGTTATCCTGCTGCTGTGTGCCCTTTAAATCTTCGTCCGTGGCCTGTGTTGTTGCTGGTTGCCTGGCAGTGATGCTGCGTGCTTTGTCCCCAGCTGGGAATCATTTTGATTGGGGAAATAGGGGGAAGGGATATAGGATTTTGTATTGCTGTCCCCTGCCAATATGGATAGAGAAAGGAGGCGGGAGGTCTCAGATGAGTCTGAGGGGAAGCCTTGTTTATGGTCCTCTTCATCTGTGCGGGGGATGGGGTTGAGGGTGGGTAATGTAGGAATACCTTCTCAGGAAATTGGGGAAATTGGTGGGAGGGATGAGAAAGAGGTGGTATCAGAGGAGAAGCAGGTGGTGGCAGCATCTCAGCTAGATCCTCATGCCCCTTCTTGTAATGAGAATAGAGGGGCTATGGGGAGGGCTCCGTTGATGCTTATGGAAGATGGGGGTTTGCCCTTTGGTTGTGTACCCTGGTTGGGGTTGGGGATGGAGGCGAGAGACCAGGAGGAGATGGGTGAGCTGTGCGTGACCACTGATGTAGGGTTGGTGGGGCCACCTCCTCCTGGTGAAAGAAGGGTGGAGGTGGTAAGGTTTTCCCTGGTGGCAGCAGGGGACGGTGTGACTGTAGATGGGATCTACCCTACTGTTGTGGGGGAGATCATGGAATGGGACATCAATTGAGCCATGGGGGTGGGGGTGTCTCTTATGAAATTTTTTGTGGGTATAAATTGTATATCATGTTAGAATATGTTGTATTGACTTGAGTCCCCTGTGTGGAAAAACCCGGAACATAATGTATTATTATTGCTGTATTGTTGTGTTGTAAGCCACCTCGAGTCCTTTGGGAGAGAGGCGGGGTATAAATAAAAAGTGATGATGATGATGATGATGATAACATACTCTTCTCTTTCCTAGCAATTATGTAAGCAGTTAAGTCACAAATCTATATTTTAAAATAAATAAATCATTTTCTATTAATGGTTTTAAAAAAAATTAGGAATGGGTTGTAATGGGAGAGAAAACAAAATACCTGTCTTATTATCTGGCTGCTGCAGTGCTGGCTGTGTGATGTTCTATGTGTGTGTCCCACAGTGTCAACACACTGTCCACCTCCTGGACCTGGATGAAAATGACGCCTCCTCCTAGTAGTTGCTATGAAATCCAAGGAAGAGGCAGGAAGCAAAAGTGATGTCACTGAAGGATGAGCTGTAATTAATGATGGTAAATTAATGTTAATCAATACATGCTAATGTGATGTAATGTAATGTATATACAGATACAAACACACACACACACACACACACACACAAACAATCACACTAGGATAGGGATGCTTGCGCCCCGCCAACTGTCTCAGTCAGACAGGAGTAGGACTCAGGAGGACTCAGAGGAGTCAAGTCAGGTGGTCAGTGGTCACTCAGGCCAAGTGAGTTGGTCGGTGGTGTCTCCAATGCTATTTTCATTTCAAAGGATTGGCCAGGAAGCAGGGCTGGCATTGATTTACAAATTTCAGCAGTTAGTCACTCTCCTCCCTGCCTGTATTGGTCACCTGCCCTAGCAGCAATGAAGAACAAAGGGGGGTGGGGAACCAACCTTTCCAGTTAATGAGACGCAAGCCGGCGGTGGCAGGCAGAGGCTTCAGAGTTTTCACCACCCCCACCCGCCTGCCAGGGTGAAAGTCAAAGGCACCCCATGAAGTGCATTGCATTGCGTACCCAGGGGGTCGGGGCCATGGGTGGGCTAGATGCAACTCCGAGCACCGGGTCCGGGTGCAGAGTTTCAGTCTACTAGAGCTCTGCTCACATAATCATAACACATAGATAGCAAATATGTTTGTTTTATCATGTGGACTGGCAGCCCCCAACCCCCATTATTTTCTGTGTGCAAATTAAGCTAAGCATCCCCCTCCTTCTGCTCCTGCAGCACCCACCCGGCTGTCGCGCCCACCCACCATGGCTCTGGGAAGGCCCCCAGGCACGCAACTTGCTTCATGGGGTCCCTTTGACTTTGACCCTGGAGGGCGGATGGAGGGTGAAAGATCTGAAGCCACTTGCATCCGTCCCATCCCATCCCATCTCCTATTCCATACCATAATAAAACTTGGAGACTGCTATCATCTGGGGTAATGAGCTTTCACACACACACACACACCACCCACCAGGCCCAGGGTCAAAGTCAAAGGGAGGGACCACCACATGAAGCACGTTGCGGGCCTTGGGGGTTGGGGCCGGATTGCATCCTTGCCATTCCATCTACATACCATAATAAAACTGAGTGAGTCCCACTCCCTCCATCCCAGTCCCAGACGGTGCCAGGCGAGAGGCACAGGGATGAATCTCTTAGTAATATCATAAAACTATATCACACAAATATCACAAAAAATATCACAAAAAAGGGAGTGGGGAAGCATCCAGTTAATTACCTAGTTAGCCAACTTCAAGTAGAGAATTGTGGGGGGGTGGCAGCGGCTGACTGTGATGATTGTGAATCAGGTCCTTGGGATTCATTAGGATTTTAACTCAGAGGGAAGAGGGGCAGAAACACAACTCAAACCCGACCTTTTTCACTATCTGAATGTTAAGGAAGACACAGAGAGAGCAGACAACAGAGCAGACACTGGAGGGGGAGGCTTTGTTTCAAATAATCACACACAGTAACACAGACAGAAAATAATGGGGACGGGGGCTGCCACATGATAAAACAAACATATTTGCTTAGCTACTATGAGTTATGCTTATGTCTGTGGGTGAGCGGAGCTCTAGGCTGCGACTAGTCTGCATGCAGCACCACGTACCCAGTGCTCATGCCCACCCTTGGGCCCAGCCCCCGGCCCGGGCATGCAACATGTTTCATGCATGAGGGGGGGGCTTTGAAAGCTATGTGAAGCCACCACTGCTGCTGGCTTGTATGACCCTCCCATTCCAATCCATTCCACAATAAAACTGGGAAAGAGTGTGCATGCAGAGCCGGTGCCTGCCTATGCAGCTATGCAGCCTGGTGCGCACACACAACTTTTGCCAGCGTTTGTGATTCATTTGGGAATTTATTTTTAACTGACACCGTTTCTCTTTTGTACTATGTCTTTATTTGAACTTAAGTAAACTATTCCTTCATATTTTTATAATGTTCTTAAGTCTCATAGCTTCATTTATAAATAAATTGTCTTTACAATACTTAGCTGAGCTGGCTGGCTTATTAGCAAAGTGTAAACTGAGTTTTCACATATTGGAAAAGAGCGCCCTATATCCAGACCAGATCATGTCTGGCCTGGACCACTAAGCGCAAATTCCCTTTGAGGAAACTGAGGCACAGCATGACAATTGGCACTCAAGCGTGGGGCTCGAGACATAATACTATATAATTAAGTACATTGGGGTGTTCACCAGACCTCCTGTGGGCAGGAGGGGTGGGATATAAATTTTAAATAAATAAATTAAAAATTAACTACTTTTGTCCTCTCAATATATTCCAGTATGTTAAGCTTAACTAAAAGAAAAGGATTTTGTGTGTTTTTATCATGGCTATCAAATTAAACCAAATGCCTTATGCACTATGGGTTGCTAGTCTGAAAAATGTAACAGTCAGAGATGGTGATGATTATTGCTTATAAATAAGAAATGAAGAATGGGAAATTGGACACAGATTTCTAATTGTTTCTTTTGAAGCAAATGATGCAGGTGTAATAGTTTCTTTGACACTAAGAAACGTAGTTTTTAATCCATTGACAATGCCTGTGTTACCTATCAATAGGCAAGATTTGAACCTAATGGCAGGGATAGTAGTTGAAGCTCCAAAAATATAAGCAGGCATGGGCCTATTTCTATAAGTAATGCTGATTATATTTCTGGAAGTGGATATAATTATACTCCAGCTACAACTGAGGAATTGTGTGGCATAATTCATCCCAGTGGGAACAGGAGTACACTTTCTTAAAAAGAGAATATTTAAATCTGAGAGAATTTGCACGAAGTAATGTTGGAAGACATCCTATTGTGCCAAGAGCACACCCAGCTGAAATTTCTGTCTTAAATATGACAAATATACGGGCTGTAACTGGGACCACTCCAAAGGATTTTAAAGAAATTCCTATATGGTTTGAATCCCATTTCTTTGCTTTAGAAGCTTTCATTTCCACAGCATCACCATTGCAGAAGATGAGGTTATGCATTTCTCTAGTCCCAGCATCTGCTGCCTTGATGGAGCAAGAATGTAATAATTGGGAAAGTGTATTGGCTAATTTATATGTAAAAACTCATGGCCAAGTAGGCATAGCTGGCTTAAATTAAATTCTAAGAAAGATAACTCAAAAGCAAGGCATTGTAAGGGCCTATGGGGTTAGAATGAAATTTCTCTCTAATCGTGATTTGATATGGGGAATCCTTAACACCCTCTGTAAAGGTGATGTATTGAAAGCTGCCATTCAATCTAAATTAGATGTGCTGATTACTGAGCAGGAAAAGATAAGGTCCATCCCCAAAACTGTCCAGGATATTTACAAGACTCTGGATAGAGATTATTTGGGAGATAATCCAAATAGGAAGAATCTTGAACAGGAAGGTTCTAAATCTATGAAATCTCCCTCAAATATTAATTCTAAAACTAAATTTGTTCCTCAGAATTCCCAGCCAAATTATAGAGGCAAAGGAGGGAAGAACCAAGGCTCAAATAGAAAGCAGTTTCAAGCCCAGAAGAGCCAGGATTCTGAAAATCCAGAAGGTGCAGCTACATATGATTTAAGGAAAGACTTTGATAAATCAAAGCAAGATTTTAATTCCAGAGGTGGATTTAGAGGAAATAAACGAGGTTTTAATAAAAAAGGGAACTTTCAGCCCTTTGATCAACTGACATCCTCACAAAAAGCTTCAGAAAATCCCTCTGCAACACAGGATGGCAGAGAACAGACAAACTCAGGTCAGTCTTGAATTTCCAACGGTCTCTGTAGAAATAGCAGATAAGGCTTTCATAGCTCTGATAGACACAGGGGCAAATCAATCTTGTATTCAATCGAAATGTATATACAACTAAAAGTCAATGTATAGTTGAGTCTTATTTTTTAGAAGAGAAAGTAGTACTCTTGTAAAATTACTTGTTCAGATAGCAGTACAATGTTTGGAAATTGAATTTGCAATATGTGATTTTACAAAACATGATGTTGTCATAGCTCATGAAAGGGTTAAGGACTTGTTTCCAATATGTTCAATAAACATAATTGGAACTCAATATAATAGGGGTGAACAAATCAAAGAGCAAATTGCATCAGCTAACTGTGCAAAAAATGAAAAAACAAAATTGAGATATATTTTATACTTTCTGAAACCATATTTTCAGCAATTTGATAATCAAATTGGCCACAGGAAAATAAAGCCTCATGATTTGTCTGTCAAAACACAGCCCAAATTGCAAAAGCAATATCCTATTAACAAAGCTGCAATTAATGATATTCAAAAGGTAATTGATGATTTAATTGCACAAGGAGCATTGATTAGACAATATACCTCCATGAATACTACAGTATATGCAGTGCCTAAACCTAATGGGAAATGGTGTATGGTATTAGACTACCGCACCCTAAACAGGGTTTCACCCTCTTTTAATGTGCAAAACCTACACACGTCTGGCATGCTAGGAAATTTGGAAAGGCACAGATACAAAACTACACTGGATTTATCTAATGGATTTTGGGCTCATCCTATTAGAGAACAAGACAGATATTTGACTGTGTTTAGTTGTCAGGGAACACAGTACTGTTGGACATGCCTTCCTAAAGGTTATTTAAATAGTCCAGCGTTGTTTTCAGTTGATATGATTGAGCTTTTGAAAAATATTCCAAGTGTACATTCATATATGGATGGCATCTACTTTACAAATGAAGATTTAGATAAACATTTAGCTACATTAAAGCAAATTGTCACTGTTTTGGGAGAAGCAGGATATATTATCAATCTGAAAAAATCACAGATTTGTAGAAGCAAAGTAAAGTTTCTTGGTTTCCTATTAACAGNTGGGTTGCTAGTCTGAAAAATGTAACAGTCAGAGATGGTGATGATTATTGCTTATAAATAAGAAATGAAGAATGGGAAATTGGACACAGATTTCTAATTGTTTCTTTTGAAGCAAATGATGCAGGTGTAATAGTTTCTTTGACACTAAGAAACGTAGTTTTTAATCCATTGACAATGCCTGTGTTACCTATCAATAGGCAAGATTTGAACCTAATGGCAGGGATAGTAGTTGAAGCTCCAAAAATATAAGCAGGCATGGGCCTATTTCTATAAGTAATGCTGATTATATTTCTGGAAGTGGATATAATTATACTCCAGCTACAACTGAGGAATTGTGTGGCATAATTCATCCCAGTGGGAACAGGAGTACACTTTCTTAAAAAGAGAATATTTAAATCTGAGAGAATTTGCACGAAGTAATGTTGGAAGACATCCTATTGTGCCAAGAGCACACCCAGCTGAAATTTCTGTCTTAAATATGACAAATATACGGGCTGTAACTGGGACCACTCCAAAGGATTTTAAAGAAATTCCTATATGGTTTGAATCCCATTTCTTTGCTTTAGAAGCTTTCATTTCCACAGCATCACCATTGCAGAAGATGAGGTTATGCATTTCTCTAGTCCCAGCATCTGCTGCCTTGATGGAGCAAGAATGTAATAATTGGGAAAGTGTATTGGCTAATTTATATGTAAAAACTCATGGCCAAGTAGGCATAGCTGGCTTAAATTAAATTCTAAGAAAGATAACTCAAAAGCAAGGCATTGTAAGGGCCTATGGGGTTAGAATGAAATTTCTCTCTAATCGTGATTTGATATGGGGAATCCTTAACACCCTCTGTAAAGGTGATGTATTGAAAGCTGCCATTCAATCTAAATTAGATGTGCTGATTACTGAGCAGGAAAAGATAAGGTCCATCCCCAAAACTGTCCAGGATATTTACAAGACTCTGGATAGAGATTATTTGGGAGATAATCCAAATAGGAAGAATCTTGAACAGGAAGGTTCTAAATCTATGAAATCTCCCTCAAATATTAATTCTAAAACTAAATTTGTTCCTCAGAATTCCCAGCCAAATTATAGAGGCAAAGGAGGGAAGAACCAAGGCTCAAATAGAAAGCAGTTTCAAGCCCAGAAGAGCCAGGATTCTGAAAATCCAGAAGGTGCAGCTACATATGATTTAAGGAAAGACTTTGATAAATCAAAGCAAGATTTTAATTCCAGAGGTGGATTTAGAGGAAATAAACGAGGTTTTAATAAAAAAGGGAACTTTCAGCCCTTTGATCAACTGACATCCTCACAAAAAGCTTCAGAAAATCCCTCTGCAACACAGGATGGCAGAGAACAGACAAACTCAGGTCAGTCTTGAATTTCCAACGGTCTCTGTAGAAATAGCAGATAAGGCTTTCATAGCTCTGATAGACACAGGGGCAAATCAATCTTGTATTCAATCGAAATGTATATACAACTAAAAGTCAATGTATAGTTGAGTCTTATTTTTTAGAAGAGAAAGTAGTACTCTTGTAAAATTACTTGTTCAGATAGCAGTACAATGTTTGGAAATTGAATTTGCAATATGTGATTTTACAAAACATGATGTTGTCATAGCTCATGAAAGGGTTAAGGACTTGTTTCCAATATGTTCAATAAACATAATTGGAACTCAATATAATAGGGGTGAACAAATCAAAGAGCAAATTGCATCAGCTAACTGTGCAAAAAATGAAAAAACAAAATTGAGATATATTTTATACTTTCTGAAACCATATTTTCAGCAATTTGATAATCAAATTGGCCACAGGAAAATAAAGCCTCATGATTTGTCTGTCAAAACACAGCCCAAATTGCAAAAGCAATATCCTATTAACAAAGCTGCAATTAATGATATTCAAAAGGTAATTGATGATTTAATTGCACAAGGAGCATTGATTAGACAATATACCTCCATGAATACTACAGTATATGCAGTGCCTAAACCTAATGGGAAATGGTGTATGGTATTAGACTACCGCACCCTAAACAGGGTTTCACCCTCTTTTAATGTGCAAAACCTACACACGTCTGGCATGCTAGGAAATTTGGAAAGGCACAGATACAAAACTACACTGGATTTATCTAATGGATTTTGGGCTCATCCTATTAGAGAACAAGACAGATATTTGACTGTGTTTAGTTGTCAGGGAACACAGTACTGTTGGACATGCCTTCCTAAAGGTTATTTAAATAGTCCAGCGTTGTTTTCAGTTGATATGATTGAGCTTTTGAAAAATATTCCAAGTGTACATTCATATATGGATGGCATCTACTTTACAAATGAAGATTTAGATAAACATTTAGCTACATTAAAGCAAATTGTCACTGTTTTGGGAGAAGCAGGATATATTATCAATCTGAAAAAATCACAGATTTGTAGAAGCAAAGTAAAGTTTCTTGGTTTCCTATTAACAGACTCTGGCAGAGGATTAACTCAGGAGTTCAAAGAAAAACTGTTGCCATTGCAACCTCCTAAAACTTTAAAAGAATTGCAGTCAGTTTTAGGTTTTTTAAATGTTGCAAGAATATTGGTTCCTGACTTTGCTCAGAGAACCAAACGCCTTTATAATCTAATTCCATTAGCAAGCAAAGGGAATTTTTGGACCCTGGAAGCTCAGCAAACATTGGATAATCTGATAAACTTAATTAACCAAGCTGTTGAATTGAACACAAGAAACAGCACAGTCTCCCTAGAAATTCTAGTTGGAGCCACACAGAAAGGAGGATTTGCTTCATATTTCAATTATGGAGAACCTAAACCTCTGCAGTAGATATCATATGTCTTCTCAAATGCAGAACAAAAGTTTTTGCATATTGAAAGAATCTTGGGTGTTTTCAGACATTACGGGGCGCCGGTTCACCACAGTGGATTCCCAGTGGGGGTGAACAAAACAATCACCCCCCGGGGCCAATAAAAGCCCCGAACAGACGTGACGGGACCGGGACCACACCCGGGAATTGGGCCTACAGATCATGGACCGGGGCAGCGCAACAGACGTGACACTGATTCCCAGACATGGTCAAAACACCCAGAACCCACCGGGCAGGGGTGGGACACAGACATGGCTGCCTGAGGGCAAATGAAGCCAAAAGGCACACAAGGGAACACCCACACAATTGAAACGGGAAGTGGGGGAGGAAGAAGAGTCACACAAGTACCACACACACCAGCCACACAGACAGCAGAGACACAGTGGAACACACAGCATCACCACATGCCCGGGCACACGCACACACGCACACACAATGGAAAGGAAGGGAAGGGGGGCACGGGTGACCGGACAACACACAAGGTACAATGGGAGCAAGGGGGGAGGAGGGGGGGAAACCCGCAATGTGCTAGGCCAGGTGGAAACCCCCCCAGCAGAACAGTCTGCACGGGCACCCCCACAGCAACACTGGCAGTCCCGGAATGGGGGGCCCCAGGACCTTGGGACCAAGGCACAGCAGGGGTCTGCAATGCACAGGGAGCTGCCCGGGAAGGATCCAGGAGGCACTCGGAGACCCCTCCACCACTGACGGGCAGGTGTTGGGCAGGCAGGACAGCCCGTGCAGCGCTGCAGGTCCGAGGACGCACACACACCCCAGAGGAGGCACTGAGGGCCAGTCCAGGGGCCCCGGAACCCCCAGGTCACACAAGCACACAGGAGAGGGGGGTGCAGGCAGCAGGTGGCAGTGCTGGCAGGTGGGGACAGCTTGCTGGACACAACCGGCTCAGTGAGGCCATGCAGAGCGCTGCACCCAGGCACCAGGGAGGGCAACACCAGAGGGGGACCCCAGTTATGCAGGCTGACCAGGGGGTGGGGCCCAGAGAGGGCCCAGGGCCACAGGCAGGGGCAGCAACACCCTGGGAAGCAGGCGACACCTCAGCAAGGCAGGCACATCAGGGAGGGAGCAGCCAGTGGAGATGGGCCCCCCCGGACAGGGGCGGGAGCCCACACAGGGGCAAGACACTGGGGGGCCGGGAGGAACCCCAGGACTCACAGGCCACTGCTGGGGGCTACCACAGGTCTGGGGACAGGTGCCCTGCTCGGTGAACCAGGTGGGGCCAATGGATCAAGCCCCAGCGGTACCCCAACATGGACATGTGGTGGGCTATCAGGTAGTAGACCTCGAAAGGGTCCTGCAGAGACAGCCCCAACTGCACATCCGTCCGGGACCACACCCCCATCAGGGCTGACAGCTCCGCCACGGAAGGCTCCGACACACAGCAGGCAGCAGAAGGGGGACAAGGAAGCTGTCCCAGCTCCAGCAGCCAGTGGTACACTGCCCCACAGGTGCGCTGGTACCCACGAGCCCCATGAACACAGGCAAAGTAGGACACGGCCAGGGCACGGGCCCCCTCAGCAAGGCACAGCGTGAAGGTGCCCAGGCCGCACAC
>QEPC01014636.1:1449377-1467792 GCA_003113815.1 Sphenodon punctatus
CTGGTTGAGCGCGAGCTCCAGCTGGTACTCCAGGGTCCCCCATATCCCTATGAAGTCCTGGGTCTCCTGAAGCCCCCACTGGCCCCCTCTGTGGTAGGCCTTCCTCCTTCGTCTCCACCGTGGGTCCTCATCCTACTCCTACTCCTACTCCTCCTACTCCTACTCTGCCTCCACCCAGGCAGGGCAGGTGTCCTCCGGGGGCTCGTCTGCCTGGGCCCTTTTCCTTGTCTGTGGGGACAGGGGGTGGGGGGTATAGGGTTGGGTGCAGGTCTGGCCCCCTCTCAGGGTGCCCCTTCCCCCTCCTCCCAGCCTGGCACCCAGGCATGCCCCATGCCCCCCTGGGTTCCCCTGTGCCCCCTGTTCCCCTCCCCTTGCTTCCCCTTACCCGTTTCTGGGGTGACTCCACCTCCCCCGGTCCAGCTGTTGTCCCTGGGGTGTCATGTTCCAGCTGCTGCGGGTGTTGTCTCTGCACCTCCTCCATCCTCAGCACAACCCCCTGCTCCCCCTCCTCCGCCTGCACTGCCTCCACCACTGCCCCTGCCTCTTCCTCCTCCACCACCGTCGCTTTCTCTCCCATTGCTCTCTTCCATCTCCCTGCTTGCGCCATCCTGCCACGCTTGCCTGCTGCGGAGTTCCCTTTAAATCTCCCTCCGGTGGTTGTGTTGTTGCTGGTTGCCTGGCAGCGATGCTGCGTGCATTGTCCATGGATGGGGATCGTTTCCTTTGGTTCCATCGGGTGATTGGCATCCAGACGTTACTTTTTGTTGGTCCCCGTGGGGATCTCTTTGACCACGCTTCCCGGGATTTTCCCCCAGCTAGCCCGGGAAGTGTGGTTGAAATTGACCCCATGTGGGTATTGAGCGTGGTGAACATCTGGCGGGCGCCAAACAGACGTTCCGGGCTCTTTGGCTCCGCCGCGGAATTGAGCGTGGTTCACTGTGGTTGAGCGTGATCTCGTAACGTCTGAAAATACCCCTTATGTATGTGTAATCTTGCAATTTTAAAAGGTAAAGATCTTGCACAGGGCCAAAAGATGATAGTAAAAACTCCTATTGCCTCCTTAAGGCAGGTTTAAAAAGGATCAATACCCAATGCAATATAATAATAATAAATTTTATTAACGTGACAAAGTCATTGCTGGCATATGCCCCCAACAAAAATAATACATTCTTCCAATCAACACGAAATCTAAATAACTAAAACATTAAACATTAGAGCCTCACATCTCCTCTTATCTACTGCAAGAATATACTCTCCCTAAAGGGGACCCCACTCAGACCGAAGCTACGTCAATTAGTCCACGGTGTCAGGGACCGGTTGAAAGGCGAGAAACTTTTCCCGGGCCTGCATTGCCTGGCTCAAAAAGCTTCCCAGATTCCTAATAACCTGGGGCTTGGGGTTTTTTAAAAGGTACTCCAGTATGGCGGCCTCCGATCACCCTACTAGTTTGTCCAAACTCTCGGCCAGGTACTTCCCCCTAAGTGCGTCATATAGATGGCAAGACTTCACAACATGGCTCACTGTCTCCACTGTTTGATTATCAAAAGGGTACAGTCTATTCAAAAAGGGGGTTCCATCCAGCCGCCCCTCATAGACCCGCGTGGGTAAAGCATTAACTCGGGCCCTGAAAATCATTTGCTTCCCCCTGAAAGACTGGGGCACTTCTAAGTAGGGTGCCAGGGTCTCGCCCTCTGGCATCCATAGATGGTATAACCGCATATGCGGGGAGCTAGTAATCATAGCCACCTCATTTTGCCTTTCTATGTCCGAGGCCCTGAGACTGATTTCTTTCCAGGCCACCGCATATGATTTGTCCTCAAAATAGGCCACTGAGAACCCCATTTGGGCCAGCTGCTTCTCCGCCCAGGCTTGCCAAGGACTCACAAATGCGTCCTCCCTGATGTTTTGGAGAAGAGCTGAACACTGCCCCCGCCACATTTTGCACCAAAATCTTAGCGCTCTTAAGACCACATCAGTATACCAGCTTCGCTGGCCCATTTCTATTCTAAGGGCAGCAAATGGGGTGCCTCTTGGGCTGGACAAAAGTGCCTGTAAAAATCTGGCCTGAATACTATTTACCATTTTAGAGCAATCGGGGGTCCAGATTTCAGCACCATACAGATATTGGGCCCTCACTTTTCTGTTGAAGGTTCTTAGCGTTGGCTTCATGGCGTGCCTACCTAACTTAACAAAAAATTGAAAGAGGTTCTGAGAAGCTAATTTGGCCGCGGCTTCGGCCCTTTGCAAATGCTCCCCCCACCAGCCCATCTTATAGAATGTCAACCCCAGGTATTTGAAGCTTTTCACCTGATCGATAATCTGCCCTCCTACCCGTCACGTATACTGGAGTCACCTGCTTGAAAAGACCATCACCTTAGATTTTGAGAGGTTGATGGCCAACTTGTTCATCCTGCAGAACTCCTTAAAGGCCTCCATCTGCCTAGACAAACCTATACGGATTTGTGACAGCGGTGCCACGTCATCTGCGTACAGTAGTACCCCCACCGCTCTCGTTGACACTTTGGGGGGAGAGAACCTCTGCTCAATCATGGTATCTACAACCCCATTAATATAGATGCTAAATAGAGTGGGTGCTAGCACACAGCCCTGGGGTACCCCGGTCCACACCCGTATTGGCGTTGTTAAATGCCCTTGTGAATTAATGCGTATGCTTACTGATGTGTCGGCATAGAAAGTTTTTATTAAGGACAGGAGCCTTTTATCTATATGCAATTTCAACAACTTCCTCCAGAGGGTAGGTCTATCCACCGAGTCAAATGCTGTCCTTAGATCAAAAAAGGCGACATAGAGCGCCTTACGCTTTTGGGCATATTTGGAGATAAGGTATTGCAGCACAAAACATAACTCGGTGGTAGACCTACCCTCCTGGAAGGCCACTTGCTCCGGGGCGAGAATCTTCTTTTCCTGGACCCAGTTACCCAATCTTTCTGCCAGGAGGCGCCCATACAATTTAGCCACCGCACTCAGCAGACTAACGGGTCTGTAATTCGCCGGAGATTTCTATGGCCTTTTTTGAATATAGGTGTTATTACAGCCCTACTCCAGCCCTTGGGTATCATCCCTGTGCTATTAATGGCCGTAAATAAGGAGGCAAGGGCTGGATACCACCAGTCCCTTTGTTCTTTGATAAATTCTACCTGTATCAGGTCTAGTCCTGGCGCCTTGTTGTTTTTACACCTATCAACCACCCTTTCTATATCAGACTCCACAATCGGTGGCCAATCTGGGCTCTCCTGTGGAGAAAAAAACTCCTCCCCCAGCTGGGGCTCCCCTAATCCTGCTCCATACACTTGTTCATAATACGCCACCCATTCATGGGGGGGGGATTAGAAATAAAGGCACTCTCCATTCTCTCCCAATGGAGACATTAACCAGTTGCCAGTAACGTCTGAGGTCACGCCCTTCGGCAGCTTCTATCAGGCTGGCCCATCTGTCGCTATCATATTTCTGTTTTTTTCCATGGATTAACTGCCTGTAACTCGTCCTGAGCTGGACGTATTCTGTCGGTGGTCTCGGCAAGTGAGCCCTCCTGTACTCCCTATGCATAGATATCAACTGCATCTTGGGTCTCCGACATTCCCTATCATACCATGGCTTGCCAAGGCCGGTCCCGGCTTTCGGTTTGTCATGGGAACATGTTTTAATATATTCCTGGAACCAAGCTCCCAGCTGATCGTAAATCTCCATGACTTTAACTGGGTTGGTTTCTACCACCAGGTGTGCTCTGAGGGCAGCAACCTCCTGTGTCTCTAGGGAAGACGCCAATGCTGATGCTAATTCCTTACCCCATTTTACTGACCTATAAGTTTCCGGGCAGGTCTCATTGCCCAAACTATGCGGGAAATCCTGCCCCTGGTCCAAATCTGGGTCAGCTCCCTCCCCTCTCACAAAAAGAGTCAGGTATAATGGCAGGTGATCTCCCGTTACCCCATCCCCAACCCTGAAATCTATGATGTCCGCAATTACTGGGCCGGAGACCGCAATGTAGTCAATCACGCTGCAACCTGCAGCCCCCAGGTAAGTGAACTCCCCATCCAAATCGCTTGCGGCCGTCCCGTTCAAAATATATAGATTTTCCTCATATATCAAATTCCCCAGCTGGATACCTGCGGAATTGATTCGCTGGTCCTTGGACCTCCTCGAATTAAGCCTGCCTGTTAGGGAGTAATCAGGACATTGGCAGTATGGCTCCAATGCATTATCGTTCGGCCCCAACCGGGCATTGAAATCCACGGCCAAGATAACAATCCCTTCTAGATATTGATTTCCTAGCCTAGTAATCAACTCTTGCAACCCATTCCACATAGATGGGTTATATGAGCCTGCGTTAGTGGGAGGTACATAAGCTGCTACCACCACCAGAGTACAACTATCCAGTTTTATCACCACCCCCACAGCAACTGGGGGGGCTGCAATCTCTATTAGCTCCTTGACCTTAAGTCTATCTGCAACCAGACATCCCACTCCCCCACAAGGATGGCCTCTGGATTTAAAGTTGGCTGCCGGAATACTGAACGTCCTAAATCCCTCCAACTCCAGGGGTTCTTTTGCCCATGTCTCCTGGACTAATATAATATGGGCTTCTTTTAGAATCTGCACAAACTTGGGGTTACCCAGGTGTCTGCACCACCCTGCCATGTTCCAGGAGCAGATCACTATTTCCCCGACCCCTGAACACTCTGGGTGTCAAGCAGCCTCCTCTGGGGATGGATCCTTTCCCAGGTTCCCATCCATGTTACTGCTTGCCCTATCCTCCTCTCCCCCCTCGGCCCCAACTACCTGGTCTACTAGCTGGGCAGCACCCTCACCTTCTGTATTAATCCATTCTGTGTAGTAACCGGGGTTGCTTATGCTGGGTCCTTTCGAATAATTTCCTGTAACCCCTGGCTCTGAAATAGCTTCTTCCCCTAGTACCCCTCCGACTTCAGGCTCCCCGCCTGCCAGGTTCA
Organism: Sphenodon punctatus; assembly: GCA_003113815.1. Lineage (NCBI taxonomy): Eukaryota > Metazoa > Chordata > Lepidosauria > Sphenodontia > Sphenodontidae > Sphenodon > Sphenodon punctatus. Next base: position 1,454,348 of record QEPC01014636.1, read on the forward strand.
ACAGCCTAATCTCAATGGGGGTGGTTCTAGCTGGTATGGTAGGTCTAGTAGCTACAACTGCCAACTTAGGATTACCCCTAATAAGGGGAGTTGCTGATTCCCCTTGAACTAGTGGCCTCCCTGCTTTTCCGGGTAATAGTGGAATGATGGTCATGTTCTCAAGTACTCTTCCTACATAGATTCCCCAACTTGCAAACAGATTTGTATGACTAAATAAATATTCAGCCGCCACCCTGGTACATAAATGGATTAACAGCCTTTGGGTCTGCCGTACACTCAGAAGTAGGTTGTAATGGCGAATATAATTATGTGGTAAATAATGCCCCAATATGGACTCCAGGTTTGTACTTATGCTTCCTTTAGTATCCCATGGAATGTATCTGTCACATGGCAACGGTACCACCCTTAAGGATAAGGCTGTAGGACTTACCCTTAAATTCCCTAGGGAACTCCTTCTCCCCTCTCCCATTGCCCCCTGTTCTAACGGGGGAGAATGTCCCCTAGGCTCCATTACCCCACTCCCTGGACTCTGGGCTGTCCCACTCTGGTCCACATTTGGCCACCCATGAGGTTTCCTATTTGCCCTCCTTCCCTCCTCCCCACTTAACCCTACCTCTAAAGGGGGGGAGGGAGCTCCCCATGGCCCTGTATCTCCAACCTCACACGTCTGGGAGGCCACAGACACCCTTCTCCTCTCAATGACATGATAATGGTGCTAATGAGATGTTTATTGGTGTTACTGGGACTTCATTTTGTGATATCCCTAGGTATCCTATTTTCCTCAATAGATCTGAGAGTATTGTATCTTGTAAGAGTACCTTTGTTAATCATCAACAACAGCCCCTTGAATGTGGCAATGATAAAGCTCTCACTGCTAAGGATTTACATTCATGAAATTGTGGGCCAGGCAATGTTAATATTACTGCGAATCTTATGGGTAATTATACAGCCAAAGAGAGGGAGAGTTTGGGAAATAAGAATTGGTTTAACTAGATACAAGGTCCATTATTTGTCAACGCTACTCCATTTTTTGCTGATAATTATGCCATTTATTTGCTGTATCAGAAATGTAAAACCTTATCTGAAAAACATTATTTATTTTCAGTGCTTCAAGCATTAGAAGAATTTATCATGGTAACTCAGGAAAATTAAGATTACCTTTGTACACATTGGATGATTTCAGCCGTTATGGGTGCCGGGTTCACCACAGTGGATTCCCGGTGGGGGTGAACCGAACAACCACCCCCCGGGGTGAATAAAAGCCCCGAACAGATGTGATGGGACCAGAACCATGGCAGGGAATTGGGCCCGCAGATCACGGGCTGGGGCAGCATAACAGACGTGATGCCGATTTCCAGCCATGGTCAAAACACCCAGAACCCACCGGGCAGGGGTGGGACACAGACATGGCCGCCTGAGAGCAAACGAAGCCAGAAGGCACAAAAGAGAACACCCACACAAGGGAAACGGGAAGGGAGGGGGGAAGAGGGAGAACAGGCTGACAGGCGACACATACAGCACATGCACGCACACACACACGCACACACACACACAGAAGCTGTCTCTTATACACATCTAGATGTGTATAAGAGACAGGTTCAGGGGGGGGGAGTGGAACAGGGAAGAAGGGGGGAAAGGGCGCAGGGGCAGGACACTGGCAACAGCAACCACAACCCCCACAGCAGAAGTGTCCACACGGGCACCCCCACAACAACACAGACAGTCCCGGAATGGGGGCCCCCAGGAGCTCGGGACCAAGGCACAACGGGAGCCCACACAGCACAGCGAGCAGGCCAGGAATGGTCCAGGAGGCACACGCAGACCCCACACCCTGGCGAGGGGCTGATGGAGGGCAGGCAGGAGAGCCGATACAGTGCATCAGGTCCAAGGACGCGAGCCCCCCCAGGAGAAAGCCGGGAGGGACAGTCCAGGGGCCCCAGAACCCCAAAGTCACACAGGCACCCAAGGGGGGGCAGGGGCCACAGGTGGCAGCGCTGGTGGGTGAGGACAGTTAGCTGGACACAGGTGGGTTGATGAGACCATGCAGAGAGCCGGACCCAGGCAACAGGGAAGGCAACCATGGAGGGGAACACCGGGTGCAGAGGCAGACAGGGGGTGGGGGCCGGAGGAGCCCAGAGCCACAGGCAGGGGCAGCAGCACCCCGGGAAGCAGATAGCACAGCAGCACGGCAGAGACATCAGGTGGGTTCAGCCAGCGGAAAACGGCCCCCCAGGCAGGGGCAGGAGCCCACATGGAGGCAGGCAACCAGGGGGCTGGGAGGCACACCGGAACTCACAGCCAGTTTCTGGGGGCCACGACGGGCCCAGGGGCTAGGTGGCCCCTCCGATGAACTAGGTGGGGCCAATGGATCATGCCCCAGCAGTACCCCAACAAGGACATGTGGTGGGTGATCAAGTAGTAGGCTTCGAAGGGATCCTGCATGGACAGTCCCAACTGCGCATCTGAACGGGCCCACACGCCCGACAGCCCCAAGAGCTCTGCCGCGGTAGGCTCAGACATGCAGCAGTCATCAGCAGGGGGCCACGGAAGCTGTCCCAGCTCTAACAGCCAGTGATACACCGCCCCACAGGAGCGCTGGTACCCACGGGCCCCGTGAACACAGCCAAAGTAGGACACGGACAAGGCAGGGTCCCCCTCCGCAAGGCAGATCATGTAGGTGGCCAGGCTGCACACAGACAGCACAGACACGGTCTAAGCCACAGACCAGGCCACATGAGAGCATCTCATCTCTGGGATGTGCCCATCAGGGAAGGGAACCAGCCACAGAGTCTCCGCATGCAGCCGGAAATCAGGAACGTTCGTCTCATAGCCAAAGTAGCGAAGGCCAGAGCTCAGGCTTGCATAAGCACCCGACTGGCTGTCCGGGCAGCCCAGGAGCAGCTGCACGGCTGGGGTATGCCACAGGTCACACAGGGACATGCTCTTGCAGAAGGTCCAGCAATGGGGGACCCCATGGGGGCCAGGAAGCGGGAGCCCGGTGGATGCACAACCAGACATGGTCCAGCTAGACAGGGAGAATAACACCATGGACAGAGGGGCACACATACCCTCCAGGACTAAGGGAGGGGCTCCAAGGGGTCCCAAGGACAGGACAGGTGGCCACAGGCTGCAACATTGTATAGCAACAAAGCAAGGCGTGGGGTGTGGACCCAGCACAGCTGCAGGAAACAAGTGCCCAAACAGGATGGCTAATCAGGCCGACAAAGACACGGTGTTGCAAACAGGGAGGGGGGTGATGGCTGAAGGCATGAAGCTGCACAAGGAACGCAAAGCCGCGCGCACCCGTGCATGCGCTAGGCGCCATGCGAGGACAGCAGGTGCACCCAACCGCATGCCCACAGACACCAGCATCGCATTGAGAGGCCCGGCCAGCTGGGGGCAGGGCCGTGGGTCACCCAGGCCATCACCGGGCCAGCATAACCATCCCCCAACCCCTGGGGCCACCACCACCATGGAGCAGGACAGGGCAGCTGCCTACTGGATGCACCTCACGCTCGCAGCTGAGTGGTACCATGACTACACCGAGCAGCTGTGCCTCCTTACAGTGGAGCAGCACCTGGGTGCCCGCCTGCAGGTTTCCCTGGCCTGGAGAGCTGCAAGGGCCTGCAGGGCCCACCATGGGTGCAGGAGAGCCCTTGCCCGGCTCAGGGCACAGACGCTCTCCGGGGCAGNCCCCCTCCCCAGCCCCTCGCACAGCCTCTGAGTGTCCCGGGACCCCCTCCCAGCACCTGAGTGGGCCCTCCCACCCGGATTGCGTGCCTCACCTGGTTCCTCTGCCTCATGTCCAGGCTCCTCGGCGCCTGCCTGCTCACCCACCTGGGTCTGGTGCCTGGGTGTTCCGTGCCCTGTGGGCGAAGAGGGGGGGTTGTTGGTGTAGGGGTGTTTGGGTGGGCGGCCCCTTCCTGCCTTGCCTGTGGGGGACTGGGGCTGGTCCCGGCTCATCCATCCCCCCCTTGGCCACTGCCCCCATGGGCCAAGTCCCTCTCCCCTCCCAGTCGCTCACTTACCCTTGATGTCCATCTCCGATCCTTCTGAGGCCAGCCCCTCAGTGTGGGAATTCTCCCCCATGGACCACTGACTGAGGGTGATGAGGGTGCCGGCCTCGGACTCCGCCTGTCCATCCTGGCAGTGGGTGCTCTCTGGGATGCCATCCGGGGGGGCCTGCAGGTGCCAGAGGTCCCAGGGCATTCCTCCTGGTGGTCCGGGGCCTTGGAGCTTGTGTCTACCAGGGGGGTGGCGAGGGGAGGGGATACCTCAGCCTGTTCCCTTCCCTGGACCACTGCGCTCCCCATGAGCTGTAGGGAGACTATCGAGCCCTTCATGTGCAGGATTCGGTCCAGGGGCATCATAGAAGGGGGAGGTCCAGGCTCCATGTCCGGACCACCTATTGTTGTCCCTTATGGCCTTGTACCCCCTCTTCAGCTCCTTGGCCTTGGAGTGGCACTGTGCCACGGTGCGATGGTGCCCCGCTGCCTCCATTTCCCACACTATGTCCTGGTAGACGTGCTCGTTCTGCTGGTTGAGCATGAGCTCCAACTGGTACTCCAGGGTCCCCCAGATCTGTATGAAATCCCGGGTCTCCTGCAGCCCCCACTGGCCCCCTCTGTGGTAGGGCTTCCTCCCTCATCTCCCCTATGGGTCCTCCTCCTCCTCCTCTTCCTCCACCACCTCTTCCACCGCCACCTCCTCTGTCTGGACTGGGCAGGTGTCCTCCGGGGGCTCATCCACTGGGGCCCGTTTCCGTGTCTGCGGGACGTGTGGGGGAGGTTATGATTGGGTGTGGTTCTGGCCCCTCTCATGGGCCACCCCCTTTCCCCCCCTCCCTGCCGGGAGCCCTGGATGGCCCCCTGTCCCCCATTGGTGCCCCGGTGCCCCCTGTACCCCTCCTCTTGTTTCCCCTTACCCATTTCTGGGGTGCCTCCTTCTCCGGTCGAACTGATGTCCCCAGGGCATCCTGTCTGGGCTGCTGCGGGTGTTGTCCCTCTGCCTCCTCCATCCTCAGCATGACCCCCACCTCCCCCTCCTCCGCCTGCACTCCCTCGACCACTGCCACTGCCTCCTCCTCCTCCACCCTCTCTCTCTCACCCACCGCTCTCTTCCACCTCCCTCCTCGCTCCATCCTGCCACACTTCCCTGCTGCAGTTTGCCCTTTAAATCTCCCTCTGGTGACTGTGTTGTTGCTGGTTTCCTGGCAGTGATGCTGCATGCTTTGTCCTCTGCTGGGGATCATTTTCTTTGGTTCCGGCTGGTGATTGCTGTCCAATCATTACTTTTTGTTGTTTCCCGGTGGGAATCTCTTTGACCACGCTTTTGGAGATTGTCCAGCGGGGAGCCCTGGAAGCGTGGCTGATTTTGACCCCATGTGGGTATTGACTGTGGTGAACATCTGGTGGCTGCTGAACAGATGTTCAGGGCGCTTTGGCCCGCGGGATTGACTGTGGTTCAGCATGATCTCGTAATGTCTGAAAATACCCATTCTTGTATTAATGCTTCTTTATTACAGATAAACCGCAAAAGAGCGATATGGGGCACAAATAAAACTCTTAATGATATTCATGTTTTAACAACACCAGATGATACTATAGAGAGTTTTCCTTCTTCCACTTATAAATCTAGGAAGATTTTACAAGTAGAATCTTTGAATAATGCACAAATATTTAGGAAAACCAATTTCTTGTTTGCAAAATCTATGGAAAAGATTTCTAGACTGCCGGATGCCAATAATACAAATTTAAGAAATGGAGTTTATTTAGTCAAGGATGATTTAACTCAAGTGGCCTTGATAGTCAAACATGATTTGGCAGTTTTATCAGATGAATTGATTATGGAAATTATTGTCACTCGGTTGCAAAAACATATTTTTTCTTTAAGCAATGGGCACATTCCCTGGACTATTGTTAACACTATTGAGATTCAACAATCTTTATTTTTAAGTGATGAGAACATGCAAATCTTACAGCACACAGCACATGTTTTGATTTTTAACATGAAACTATTACCAGATTGAGTTCTTACTGACCCCCTAAATATGTGGTATATTCCTACTACTCAATAGAATATTCATTTTTTAATTCATTTTAAAATTCCTAGTACGGTTTATTTGACTAATTGGAATATTTTGAATATGGGTTTTTTAGTAGCTACTGGAACAAATATTTCTCTGCTCATGCTCATATGACACTACCATATGAATATGTCTTCACAGATGTTTTTGGAAACATAACATACTTACATACTGACGAATGTCAAGATTTTGCATATTTGTTTTGCAAGCAAATTATACGTGTTTCCCCTTTTGGGTTGGTACCACCTAATACTTCTTCTTGTCCTATTAGGATTCAAGCAAGTAATATTTCACTTGTTTTTATTGATTCCCTTACTAATGGATCATATTTAATTCTTGCTGGAAAATCTGAATGTAATATTCCAGCTTTGCAACCTTCTTTCATAACAGTGAATAGCACAGTCACTTGTCATGGCAGACAGCTTTTCCCACCTCCTAATTTGAGATCAATGCATTCTCAGGTTACATTTTTCGTACTTCACTTTTCTTTGGAATTTCCATTATCAACTGGCATCAAAATTGCAAAGGTCAGTAATTACTCTTTTTAATACACATGATGCAATTGAAGATACCTTGCAGGAAGTGAAGAAACTACTTCTAAGGATGACTCAATAGTTTGGCTACAGCTATTTCTGCAGCCTGGTCTTCTTTAGCTAGCATGGCTAGTTCCATTGCTCACGCTGCTACTTCCCTTGGTAATTCAATTTTAGGAACGGGTTTACAAATTATTACCTACCTCAAACCAGTTTTTATTGCTATAGTGTTGATTGTACTATTAATCATAGTTATTAAGATTTTTAGGTTTTTCTATGGACTGCATCTGAAAAAAGTATCAGCCTCCAAAGAAGATGGATGTCTCCTCCCTCACCACTTGTGAAGAAGATACCAGTGCTTTGTACCCTTCCTGATGTCTCCCTGAAGACTTGAAAGACTGGACATTTGTTGTTAATTTTTCTTTCTTGTATTGTATTCTCATTCTTAAAATACATTCTCGCCAAAGAGAGGGTGTCATGTATCCTGTATATAGGCATATATTTTTGACCATTTGTTTTTCAATATATTGGAAATCAGAATTAGCCTCTCTGTATGATGACTTCCTAAAGAGCTGTCCTATAGTGACCCTTCTACTGAACTCTTGACCAGATACTGGAAAATCAGCCTGTATATTGGAATAGGAGATGTAATTAGCCAGTCTGTCTCTTAAAGAAATCAACATTTTCTGTTGACTAGACTCAAGATACGTGACTCCCAAGTAAGGAAGAAAGAGGCCTTGTTTGTTTGGAGTTTACTCATTGTTAATCCTATCTTGTATGATAGTAACCTGTTTAGTATGTATTAACAGGCTTCTTACTATGTACTTTGAGAAAACTCTCTTTGTCAGCAGTCTTGACATGATGTCATTTTTAGCTGATTTCCAAGCAAATTTCATTCTATAAGAAGGGAGAGGAAAAATGGATTGTTCAGAAGCAGTTCCTTCCTTGGAGCTTTTCTCATATCCATCTGGCAGAATGGGGTAAAGGACTAGGTAATATGAATGTATATCCTATAAGATGCATTGAGTCAACCATAGCAATAATACTTAGAGCATATGTAATATCTTATAGATGTTAAGATCTCTGAATTTGTAACAAAGCTGTTCTTTGAACAAGAAATGTCTTTCTAAGTCATGTATTTTTAACTGACACCGTTTCTCTTTTGTACTATGTCTTTATTTGAACTTAAGTAAACTATTGCTTCATATTTGTATAATATTCTTAAGTCTCATAGCTTAATTTATAAATAAATTGCCTTTACAATACTTAGCTGAGCTGGCTGGCTTATTAGCAAAGTGTAAACTGAGATTCCACATATTGGAAAAGAGCGTCCTATATCCAGACCAGATCATGTCTGGCCTGGACCACTAAGCACAAATTCCCTTTGAGGAAACTGAGGCACAATGCGACAGCTGGCTGTTTCTTGATGNCCCCCATGGACCACTGACTGAGGGTGATGAGGGTGCCGGCCTCGGACTCCGCCTGTCCATCCTGGCAGTGGGTGCTCTCTGGGATGCCATCCGGGGGGGCCTGCAGGTGCCAGAGGTCCCAGGGCATTCCTCCTGGTGGTCCGGGGCCTTGGAGCTTGTGTCTACCAGGGGGGTGGCGAGGGGAGGGGATACCTCAGCCTGTTCCCTTCCCTGGACCACTGCGCTCCCCATGAGCTGTAGGGAGACTATCGAGCCCTTCATGTGCAGGATTCGGTCCAGGGGCATCATAGAAGGGGGAGGTCCAGGCTCCATGTCCGGACCACCTATTGTTGTCCCTTATGGCCTTGTACCCCCTCTTCAGCTCCTTGGCCTTGGAGTGGCACTGTGCCACGGTGCGATGGTGCCCCGCTGCCTCCATTTCCCACACTATGTCCTGGTAGACGTGCTCGTTCTGCTGGTTGAGCATGAGCTCCAACTGGTACTCCAGGGTCCCCCAGATCTGTATGAAATCCCGGGTCTCCTGCAGCCCCCACTGGCCCCCTCTGTGGTAGGGCTTCCTCCCTCATCTCCCCTATGGGTCCTCCTCCTCCTCCTCTTCCTCCACCACCTCTTCCACCGCCACCTCCTCTGTCTGGACTGGGCAGGTGTCCTCCGGGGGCTCATCCACTGGGGCCCGTTTCCGTGTCTGCGGGACGTGTGGGGGAGGTTATGATTGGGTGTGGTTCTGGCCCCTCTCATGGGCCACCCCCTTTCCCCCCCTCCCTGCCGGGAGCCCTGGATGGCCCCCTGTCCCCCATTGGTGCCCCGGTGCCCCCTGTACCCCTCCTCTTGTTTCCCCTTACCCATTTCTGGGGTGCCTCCTTCTCCGGTCGAACTGATGTCCCCAGGGCATCCTGTCTGGGCTGCTGCGGGTGTTGTCCCTCTGCCTCCTCCATCCTCAGCATGACCCCCACCTCCCCCTCCTCCGCCTGCACTCCCTCGACCACTGCCACTGCCTCCTCCTCCTCCACCCTCTCTCTCTCACCCACCGCTCTCTTCCACCTCCCTCCTCGCTCCATCCTGCCACACTTCCCTGCTGCAGTTTGCCCTTTAAATCTCCCTCTGGTGACTGTGTTGTTGCTGGTTTCCTGGCAGTGATGCTGCATGCTTTGTCCTCTGCTGGGGATCATTTTCTTTGGTTCCGGCTGGTGATTGCTGTCCAATCATTACTTTTTGTTGTTTCCCGGTGGGAATCTCTTTGACCACGCTTTTGGAGATTGTCCAGCGGGGAGCCCTGGAAGCGTGGCTGATTTTGACCCCATGTGGGTATTGACTGTGGTGAACATCTGGTGGCTGCTGAACAGATGTTCAGGGCGCTTTGGCCCGCGGGATTGACTGTGGTTCAGCATGATCTCGTAATGTCTGAAAATACCCATTCTTGTATTAATGCTTCTTTATTACAGATAAACCGCAAAAGAGCGATATGGGGCACAAATAAAACTCTTAATGATATTCATGTTTTAACAACACCAGATGATACTATAGAGAGTTTTCCTTCTTCCACTTATAAATCTAGGAAGATTTTACAAGTAGAATCTTTGAATAATGCACAAATATTTAGGAAAACCAATTTCTTGTTTGCAAAATCTATGGAAAAGATTTCTAGACTGCCGGATGCCAATAATACAAATTTAAGAAATGGAGTTTATTTAGTCAAGGATGATTTAACTCAAGTGGCCTTGATAGTCAAACATGATTTGGCAGTTTTATCAGATGAATTGATTATGGAAATTATTGTCACTCGGTTGCAAAAACATATTTTTTCTTTAAGCAATGGGCACATTCCCTGGACTATTGTTAACACTATTGAGATTCAACAATCTTTATTTTTAAGTGATGAGAACATGCAAATCTTACAGCACACAGCACATGTTTTGATTTTTAACATGAAACTATTACCAGATTGAGTTCTTACTGACCCCCTAAATATGTGGTATATTCCTACTACTCAATAGAATATTCATTTTTTAATTCATTTTAAAATTCCTAGTACGGTTTATTTGACTAATTGGAATATTTTGAATATGGGTTTTTTAGTAGCTACTGGAACAAATATTTCTCTGCTCATGCTCATATGACACTACCATATGAATATGTCTTCACAGATGTTTTTGGAAACATAACATACTTACATACTGACGAATGTCAAGATTTTGCATATTTGTTTTGCAAGCAAATTATACGTGTTTCCCCTTTTGGGTTGGTACCACCTAATACTTCTTCTTGTCCTATTAGGATTCAAGCAAGTAATATTTCACTTGTTTTTATTGATTCCCTTACTAATGGATCATATTTAATTCTTGCTGGAAAATCTGAATGTAATATTCCAGCTTTGCAACCTTCTTTCATAACAGTGAATAGCACAGTCACTTGTCATGGCAGACAGCTTTTCCCACCTCCTAATTTGAGATCAATGCATTCTCAGGTTACATTTTTCGTACTTCACTTTTCTTTGGAATTTCCATTATCAACTGGCATCAAAATTGCAAAGGTCAGTAATTACTCTTTTTAATACACATGATGCAATTGAAGATACCTTGCAGGAAGTGAAGAAACTACTTCTAAGGATGACTCAATAGTTTGGCTACAGCTATTTCTGCAGCCTGGTCTTCTTTAGCTAGCATGGCTAGTTCCATTGCTCACGCTGCTACTTCCCTTGGTAATTCAATTTTAGGAACGGGTTTACAAATTATTACCTACCTCAAACCAGTTTTTATTGCTATAGTGTTGATTGTACTATTAATCATAGTTATTAAGATTTTTAGGTTTTTCTATGGACTGCATCTGAAAAAAGTATCAGCCTCCAAAGAAGATGGATGTCTCCTCCCTCACCACTTGTGAAGAAGATACCAGTGCTTTGTACCCTTCCTGATGTCTCCCTGAAGACTTGAAAGACTGGACATTTGTTGTTAATTTTTCTTTCTTGTATTGTATTCTCATTCTTAAAATACATTCTCGCCAAAGAGAGGGTGTCATGTATCCTGTATATAGGCATATATTTTTGACCATTTGTTTTTCAATATATTGGAAATCAGAATTAGCCTCTCTGTATGATGACTTCCTAAAGAGCTGTCCTATAGTGACCCTTCTACTGAACTCTTGACCAGATACTGGAAAATCAGCCTGTATATTGGAATAGGAGATGTAATTAGCCAGTCTGTCTCTTAAAGAAATCAACATTTTCTGTTGACTAGACTCAAGATACGTGACTCCCAAGTAAGGAAGAAAGAGGCCTTGTTTGTTTGGAGTTTACTCATTGTTAATCCTATCTTGTATGATAGTAACCTGTTTAGTATGTATTAACAGGCTTCTTACTATGTACTTTGAGAAAACTCTCTTTGTCAGCAGTCTTGACATGATGTCATTTTTAGCTGATTTCCAAGCAAATTTCATTCTATAAGAAGGGAGAGGAAAAATGGATTGTTCAGAAGCAGTTCCTTCCTTGGAGCTTTTCTCATATCCATCTGGCAGAATGGGGTAAAGGACTAGGTAATATGAATGTATATCCTATAAGATGCATTGAGTCAACCATAGCAATAATACTTAGAGCATATGTAATATCTTATAGATGTTAAGATCTCTGAATTTGTAACAAAGCTGTTCTTTGAACAAGAAATGTCTTTCTAAGTCATGTATTTTTAACTGACACCGTTTCTCTTTTGTACTATGTCTTTATTTGAACTTAAGTAAACTATTGCTTCATATTTGTATAATATTCTTAAGTCTCATAGCTTAATTTATAAATAAATTGCCTTTACAATACTTAGCTGAGCTGGCTGGCTTATTAGCAAAGTGTAAACTGAGATTCCACATATTGGAAAAGAGCGCCCTATATCCAGACCAGATCATGTCTGGCCTGGACCACTAAGCACAAATTCCCTTTGAGGAAACTGAGGCACAATGCGACAGCTGGCTGTTTCTTGATGTGGTGGAATGACAGGTCCCTGTGAGCAGAATGATGGCCCCAGAACCCTGATGGTGGGTCCTGGGACTAGAGTGGCTGTTTCTTGATGCTGTGGAATGATGGCTCCCCTTGACTGTAACGTATGCCCCAGAACCCTGATGGTGGGTCCTCAGGCTGGTGTGGATGCTTCTTGATGCCATGGATTGACAGCTCTCCATGAGCAAAATCATGGCCCCAGAACCCTGATGGTGGGTCCTATTGCTGGCTGTTTCTTGATGTGGTGGAATGACGGCTCCCCATGAGCAGAATGATGGCCCCAGAACCCTGACGGTCAGCCCTGGGACTAGAGTGGCAGCTTCTGGATGAAGTGGAATGACAGCCCTCCCTGCCTGTAATGAGCACCCTATATCCAGACCAGATCATGTCAGGCCTGGACCACTAAGCACAAATTCCCTTTGAGGAAACTGAGGCACAATGCGACAGCTGGCTGTTTCTTGATGCGGTGGAATGACAGGTCCCTGTGAGCAGAATGATGCCCCCAGAACCCTGATGGTGGGTCCTGAGGCTGGAGTGGCTGCTTCTTGATGCCGTTGAATGATGGCTCCCCGTGAGCAGAATGACAGCCCCAGAACCCTGATGTTGGGTCCTGGGACTAGAGTGGCAGCTTCTGGATGAAGTGGATGGACAGCCCTCCCTGCCTGTAATGTAGGCCCCAGAACCCTGGTGGTAGTACCTGGGGCTGGAGTGGTTGCTTCTTGACCTAAATCTATCTAATCTAATCTAAATAAATGAAACTATGGAGGTAAATTTGTGGAAATGGATGAAATAGGAGGAGGATGGCAATGGGTTGGGAGGAACACAAACTGCTGGGAGAGGGAGAGTTCTGAAAACGCCTGCTGACAGGATCAGTGGCTAGCTCACAATGATATGGAAGGGGGGGGAGGGCAATGACTTTTGTTACTTGCTGTGCTCGCCTTACCACAAGCCCCATTAGCTCTGTGCAGCTTAGCCCGTGGCCAATCGCAGACTGCCAAGCTAGTGGTCTGAGGAAAAGAGGGATAGGGATGGGTGAACACGGTTCGGCAGTTTGGAGTTCGGCCCGAACTTGGCCTGTTTGGACGACCGAACTCGAACCCAAATGCGAACATACCGAACAAATCGAACACCGAACGGCGAAATGGCCGAACAGTTCGGTCAGTTTGGATCGCGTTCGGATGAGTTCGGATGGCAAAAAAAGGTTCACTGGAAGGTCAAACATTACAGGGAGGTGTCAGTCACTTAGGAGCAGACTTCAAGGCACCGGGGGTGGAGAGGCTTGCAAGAAATGAAACTAATTATCTGCCTCCCCCCTTCCCAACACCTTCTGAGCTAGTCACTGTTCCTGAACAGCAGGTGTTGAGTAGGATTTTTAGATTGCTTTAAGTTTCATTTCAGTTTTGTACTGAAATGAAACT
>QEPC01014636.1:1470748-1488114 GCA_003113815.1 Sphenodon punctatus
CACCCCCCACCCCCACCCACCCCCCGTTGCTTCTGCAATGAGTTATTGTAAAAACTTTTGGATCGGTTAGAATGAAAATGTTATAGGATAAAGGAAAGTAAGTAATTTACCCCATCCTTCACATTATCCCAGCTGATATGGCCAAGAATATAAAATATCATCTCAAATTTAGAAGACAATGGCAATCTGACACTGGTCTTAAGGAACAGAGATTATACTTTCATGAGACCAATGCATCCTTTGTTTCTGCTCTCAGGAATAAAAGCAGACTCATTTGAGTTTTATGGTAGAGTAATACAACAGTTTGTCATATAATACCTAATAGGACATCAAAACTAAGTGTTATCAATAGTATTATTGTTGTGATTGTTATAGTTAGCATCAGGCCTCAAAGCCTCAACCTGTTGTTCAGGACCTATATTTTCCTTTCACTTCAACTGTATTCATAATAAGAAGAAAATCTATACAAAATAAGACTAGAAGCATCACTTTACTTTCTCGCTGTGCCCTTTGAAGATAATCACTTTCTGCTGTACTGAACTTAAATGAATTTGATTGATTAACAGTTTTTGGCTAGAACATCTCTCAATTACGGAATGCTTGATCTATGTTTAATAAAAAGAGAGATTTCTGGGTTAAAGCAGACAGGTTTTAAGTGTTTTTCACTGGTCCGTGAAAGAAATCTTAATTACTGACCTGGAAGTACCTGGTGCACTGTGACACTGATCAATACTTTCCAGAGTATTTGGTTTCTTGCAGCAGCAGCGGAGAAACATCTTGGAAGTGGGGGGATGCTGGTGTGAGTGTTACACCTGAAGTGAGTATAAAGTTGCATGTCTACCAATAGCCTTATTGGAAGTGGTCTTCTAACCAAGATAAAATAGTATTAGCACATTTTATCAGGCTGATCCACATGAAATAAAAGTCTAGCACCAGAAATAAAAGTCTAGCACCAAAATAGACACCACTTATTAATTATTATTATTATTATTATTATTATTATTATCAAGCATTTATATAGCACCAGCAATGTATCTGGCATTTTACAAACAAATCGAATAGACATGGTCCCTTCCCTAGGGCTTACAATCTGAGAGACAGTGGGGGGGGAGGAGATGAAGGAAGGGGAACAGAGGGAGAGACAAGGAGTGTAACATTCATGAAGTTGCGAGGTGCCAGGTGCACGTGCTTGGCTTGGTTACATCAATAATTATGGCTGGCTGGTCCATGTGGTGAGGCTATGAGTACACAGACCTCAGGAAACAGATTGTACTGCATGGTAGGTATCAGCACGAGTTATGAGGAGTCGGGGAGGGCAGAGCAGAAGAGGTTGGTCTTGAGGAGGGATTTGAAGGTTCGAAGAGAGGTAGCAAGGTGGATGTGGGCAGGGAGGGAGTTCCAGGTGTGGGGGGGCAGCTAGGGAGAATGGACAAAGGCAGTTAGGGGAGCAGGTGAGGCGTGGGAGGGCGAGAGAGGGGACAGAGGAGGAGCAGAGTTCACGGACTGGAGTACAAGGGAAATTAGAGCAAAGAGGTGGGGGGGTGCAAGGTTGTGAAGAGCTTTATAGGTGAAGACTAGGAGCTTGTGCAGGATTCGTTCAGGAAGAGGGATCCAGTGAAGAGAGGAGAGAAGGGGCTGCACGGGGTTGAAACGATGGGCGAGGTGGATGACCCTGGCAGCAGAGGGTATTTTCAGACGTTACGAGATCACACTCATCCACAGTGAACCATGGTCAATCCCGCGGCGGGGCCAAAGCACCCTGAACGTCTGTTAGGCGGCCGCCAGATGTTCACCACAGTCAATCCCCACATGGGGTCAAAAATAACCACACTTCCGGAGCTCTCCCCCAGACCATCTCTGAAAGCTTGGTCAAAGAGATTCCCAACGGGAAATAACAAAAAGTAACATCTGGATGACAACCACCGGCCTGAATAAAAGAAAATTATTCCCAGCCGGGGACAAAGCACGCAGCATCACTGCCAAGCAACCAGCAACAACACAGGTACCGGAGGGAGATTTAAAGGGCAAACTGCAACAGGGAAACGTGGCGGGATGGAGCGAGGAGGGAGGAGGAGAGCAGTGGGCAAGAGAGCGAGGTGGGAGGAGGTGGAGGAGGAGGTAGAGGAAGCACAGCTGGTGGTGGTGGTGGAGGAGGAGGAGGAGGTGGTGGTGGTCGTGCTGCAGATGGAGGAGGCGGAGGGACAACCGCAGCAGCAGCAGCAGCAGCCGGGACAGGCTGCCCCGGGGACCACAACTGGACTGGGGGAGGAGGAGGCGCCCCGGAAATGGGTAAGGGGAACCAAGGGGAGGGGAACAGGCAGCACAGGGGCACCAGCAGGGGGAGGGGGCCTGGCCAGGCACCCAGCAGGGAGGAGTGGGCCACAGGACAGAGGCACAATGGGACTGGACCGTAACACCTCCCCCCCATGTCCCGCAGACATGGAAACAAGCCCGGGAGGCAGAGCCCCGTAGGAGACAGGCCTAGCATGGGCAGAGGAGGAGACGGAGGAGGCGGAGGAGGACGACTACGATGACAACGACGACAACGAGGTGGACCCACGGGGGCAAAGGGGGAGACGGTCCTACCACAGGAGGGAGGGCAGTGGGGGTTCCAGGAGACCCAGGACTTCATACAGATCTGGGGGACCCTGGAGCACCAGCTGGAGCTCGCCCTGAACCAGAGAAACAAGCACGTGTTCCGGGACATGGGGATGGTGGGACATCACTGGACCGTGGCCCAGTGCCGCTCCAAGGCCAAGGAGCTAAAGAGGGGATACAAGGCCATCTGGGACAACAATAGACGGTCCGGACACAGGGCCCGGACTGCCCCCTACTACCATGTCCTGGACCGCATCCTTCATATGAAGAGGTCCATCATGACCCCAAACCTCATGGGAAGCGTCATGATCCAGGGCAGGGAATGGGCTGAGGTACCCCCTTCACTTGCTGCCCCCCAGGAAGGCACACACTCCAGGGCCCCAGACCCCCAGGAGGAACACCCCAGGACCTCCAGCACCAGCAGGCCCCCCACAGACAGCAGCCCGGAAAGCCTCCCACCCCAGGACAGAGAAGCGGAGTCCAAGGCTGGCACTCTCATCACCCTCAGCCAGTGGTCCCAGAGGGACCCCACCAACACCAAGGGGCCGGCTTCGGAGGGGTCCGAGACCAACATAGAGGGTAAGTGAGCAGCCGTGAGGGGAGGTGCGCCTGGGGCAGGGGGAAGGGGCGTGATGGAGGGTGGGGGAAGCAGAGCCTGTGGGCTGCCCTGGGCCCCCCAGGCATGCCAGAAGGCAGGAGGTGCAGCCGGGGCTGCACCCAGCCCCCCAGACCATCCACCACCAACCCCAACCCCCCACAAAACCCCCACAGGGCACCACCAACCCCAACCCCCCACAAAACCCCCACAGGGCACAGGGCAGCACAGCAGCAGGGGAGGCGGATGAGGAGGCCGGAACAGAGGTGACCAGTCAGTGGGTGGAGGACCCAGGTGAGGCACACGGAAAGGGAGGGCACACCCGGGGTCTAGGGAGGGGGAACCAGGACACAGGGAGCGGGAGGGAGGGGGCTGGGCAGGGGGGCGATGCCCCAGGTCTGACCCAGGGGAGACACGCACCCCAGGGGCCCATGCCCTGCCTCAAGGTGGGCGCCCTGGACCCCACATCACCCATCTCCATTTACCCTATAGAGCAACCCGAGCACCCACAGCCACCCGGGCCCGTGGCCCTGGCACAGCGCATGAGGGAGTACCGGGTGTGGGCCTAGCACCAGAGGGAGGAGCAGGAAGAGGACATAGTCCGGACATCAGCGGAGCAGGGGGAGTGGATGATCACGGCCGTGGACCTCAAGGAGGCGGCCATTGAGCGCTCCCTGGAACGGGCGGAGGTTCAGGACATGAGGCTCCAGGCAGAGGTGCACCTGGAGTGGAGGTGGGAGCGCAAGGAACATAGCAGGCAGGTTGAAGCCCTAGGGCGGCTGGAACAGACCATCACAAGGATGGTGCGGGAGAACTTGGCGAAACTCGACAGGTCCCATGACATTGGAACCTCCCTGCTCCTGCACGCAGGCACCATGTGTGCCTATGTGATGGCAGCCACACACACACCCGGGCATCCTGCCTGCCCCAGGCCCGGTGCCCAGCCCCTCGGTGCCCCTTCCCCCACCCCAACCACCCCAGCTGCCTCCACCCCAGCTGGGGCCACGCATTAGACCCCCAGTCTCCCCAGGCCTCAGGAGGGTCCAGCTGCCACGTGGGGCCCCTCTGGGCCCAGCTCCTCCCTCCCTCCCACTTCCTCCTGCCCCTCCAGGCTACGAGACCACCCAGGACACAGCTGGGGACAGTGACAGTGGGGGGAAGTGAGCTCCCAGAGCTGGGCGGCACACACCGGGCGACCAAGGGGTCAGCCGCAGACATGTGGGGGCCGGAGGGAATGAAGAGGAAGGGGAAGGGCCATGTGATGGAGGGGACACCATGCACTGGTGGTGGTGAAGGAGGGTGGTGGGGATGTGTGGGGTGGTTGTTGTCACGGGTGTCTTTATAAAAGTGTTCTGCATGGTCCGGTCTCCTGGTGTCCTTTAAAGGGCCCCAGGGGGGGCCTGTTCCGGCCACGGCCCGGGGCTCTGAGGAGGGGTGGGAGGGGCGCACCCTCACGCCTCGGCCTCCTGGCTTATATGCCTGGCCAAGGCGGCCCGGATGCACTTAGCATAACGGTACCTCCTTGGGTTGTCTGCATTCATGTAAAGGGACACAGGTCCGGGGGGCCGATGTGGCTTGGGGTACTCCAGGGCTGCCCCCTCAGTCTTGCACACGTTGTATAGCACACAGCATGCACCTATCACCAGGGTGGAGGTCTCCACAGTGTAGTCCAGCCGGCCAGTGAGGCTCCTCCAGTGCTGCTTGAGGGCCCTGAATGCCCGCTCCACCACAGTCTGGCTAGAACACAGGTGGGAATTGTACAGCGCCTCCACAGGGTTGCGGGTGACCGGGTACACCTTCATCAGCCACCGAGTGAGGGGATAGGTCGGGTCCCCCAGGATACAGGGGGGCATGAGCACCCCCTTGATCCTGGTCATCCCCATGTCTGCAAAGTCACCCCAGAACATCCGGGCATAGAAGGGGGAGATGGATCCGGGCATCGTGACTGCAGCTGGAGTGGCCCGTGAAGATGTCTATGAATATGCCCTGGTGGTCCACAACCACCTGCAGCTGCAGGGAGTGATACCCGTGCCTGTTGACATACTCCACGGCGGAGGGATGGAGGATCTCTATGCGGGTGCCGTCCACGGTGACCATGCAGTTGGGGAAGCCTCCGGCCGCAAAGCCGGCCATCACGGCCCTCTGATTGACCAGCTGGATCACCCTGTCCAGGAGCACGCCTTCCACAGTCTCACAGACATCTCAGGTGATGCAGGCAACGGTGCTCAGCCTGACCCCGAAGTGCTGGGAGACAGACCAGCAGAAGTCAGGCATTGCTAGGGCCCAGACCCCAATGGCCACCCACTGGACCATGGGGATGGGGGTCCTCATGGGGGTGTTCTGGCGCTCCAGCCAGGGCATGAGGAGCTNGCCACCCACTGGACCATGGGGATGGGGGTCCTCATGGGGGTGTTCTGGCGCTCCAGCCAGGGCATGAGGAGCTCGGCGAGCCACAGCAGGGTGAGCTTGTCCATCCTAAAGTGGGCCCTCCACTCCGCCTTGTCCCACTGGCACAGTGCCCTGGCCCACCACCCCTGTGCCCGCTCTGTGACCCACAGCCACCTGTCAATGGGCATAGCGAGCAGGGCAGCCCGGCACATTGTCTCCCTCTGCCAATGGAGGCACCCTGCCACCTCTCGGATCGCCGCTGCCCTGCTCTGGCCCCGCATCATGGCCTGCTGGTCTGCCCCGGACAGCCTCTGGGCCCTGGGCTGGGCCAGGGCGTGTCTTCAGCTGTGGTGGGCCCTGCGCGCCCCTGCATTGCCCCAGGTGGCGATAACCTGCAGGCGGGTGCCCAGGTGCACCTCTGTGGTAAAGCTGTGCAGCTGGTTGGTGTGGGCACGATACCACTCGGCTGCGAGAGCAAGGTGCATCCAGTAGGCGCCCGCCCTGTCCCCCTCCATGGTGTTGGCAGCCCCAGGGGTTGGCGGTGCTGGCAGCCTGACCGGTCCTGGCTGAGGTCACCCGGTGCCCCGCCCCCAGCTACCTGGGCCTTCCCCAGCAGGGTGGGTGGGCCTGGGCCCCACGAGTGTGTTGTTGGTTGCACCTGCTGCCCCTGCATGGGGCCTCGTGTGCAGACAGGCACGCACCCAGGTGTTCCTGTTGCAGCTGCATGCCTTCAACCATCACCCCCCGCCTCTCCCTGTTTGCTACACCTTGTCCTTGGTGGCCTGTTTAGAGTCCCGGCTGTCCTGCCTGGGCGCTTGTTTCGTGCAGCTGTGCCCGGCCCGCAGCCCACGCCTCACTCTGTTGCTATACAATGTTGCGGCCTGTGGCTGCCTCGCTTGTCCTTGGGGCCCCCCCAGAACACACTCACCCTGGCCCTACAGGGAATGTGTGCCCCCCTGTCCGTGGTGTTATTCTCCCTGTCTTGCTGGACCATGGCTGTCTGTGCTTCCACAGGGCTCCCGCTTCCAGACCCCCATGGGGCCCCCCATAGCTGGACCTTCCACAAGATCATGTCCCTGTGTGACCTGTGGCATACCTCGGCCATGCAGTTGCTCCTGGGCTGCGCGGACAGCCAGTCGGGTGCTTATGCAAGCCTGATCTCTGGCCTTCGTTACTTCAGCTATGAGGTGAGCGCCCGTGATTGCCGGCTGCATGCTGAGATGTTGGGGCTGGTTCCCTTCCCAGTTTGGCACATTCCGGTGAGGAGGTGCTCGCATGTGGCCTGGTCCATGGTTGAGACGGTGTATGCCCTGTCTGTGTGCAGCGTGACTGCCTACACGGTCTGCCTTGCGGAGAGGGGGTCCTGCCTTGACCGTGTCATACCTTGGCTGTGTCCACGGGACCCGTTGGTACCAGAAGTCTCGTGGGGTGGTGTATCACTGTCTGTTGGAGCTGGGTCAGCTTCCATGGCCCCCTGCTGCTGACTTCTGCATGTCTGAGCCTACCACGGCAGAGCTGTTGGCGCTGTCGGGCGTGTGGTCCCATTCGGATGTGCAGCTGGGCTTGTCCATGCAGGATCCTTTTGAGGCTTACTACCTGATCGCCCACCACATGTCCTTGTTGGGGTACCACCGGGGCATGATCCATTGGCCCCACCTCATTCACCGATCAGGGCATGAGGCCCCTGACCCCTCTGTGGCCCCCAGCAGCTGGCTGTGAGTCCCCCAGTGCCCCCCCGGCCCCCGGCCTCATGCCCCTGTGTGGGTTCCCGCCCCTGCCCTGGGGCCGTGCTCTGCTGCCTGCACCCTCCCTGATGTCCCTGCCATGCTGCTGTGCTGCCTGCCTCCAGGGGTGCTGCTGCCCCTGCCTGTGGCTCTGGGCCTCCTCTGGGCTCCCCCTCTGCCTGCCTCTGCACCCGCTGTACCCCTCCATGGTTGCCCTCTCTGGCACCTGGGTCCAGCTCTCTGCTCAGCCTCCCCAGCCCCCCTGGGTCCAGCTGACAGTCCTCAGCCACCTGCACTTCCTCCAGCGTCCTCCCCTCTTGGGTGCCTGTGTGACCATGGGGTCATGGGGCCCCCAGAATTCCCCTCCCACCTTCCTCCTAAGGTGTGTGTTTGTGACTTTGGACGTGCTGAACTGCACCGGCTCTCCTGCCTGCCCTCCATCGCCCCCTCGCCGGCGTGAGGGGTCCGTGTGTGCCCCCTAGACAGTTCCCGGACCACTCCCTGTTCTTGTGGGCTCTTGCTGTGCCCTTTCCCTGAGCTCCTGTGGCCCCCCATCCCGGGACTGCCTGTGTTGCTGTGGGGGTGCCCGTGTGGACTGTTCTGCTATGGGGGTTGTGTTTGTCGGTGCCTGTGTCCTGCCCTGCCCCTGTGCTGTGTCCCCCCCTTCCCTGTTCCATGCCCCCCCTGTGCCCGGTGTGCCTTGTGTGGTGCCCGGGCGCCCGTGTCCCCCCTTCCCTTCCTTTCCCTTCTGAGTGTGTGTGTGTGCCCGGGCGTGTGTTTGTGCCATGTGTTCCACTGTGCCCCCGTTGTCTCTGTGCCTGTTGTGTGTGGTACCCAGCTAGCTCTTCTCCCTCTCCCCCCTCCCTTCCTGTTTCCCTTGTGTTGGCATTTCCTTTTGTGCCTTGTGGCTTCGTTTGCCCTCCAGTGGCCATGCCTGTGTCCCGCCCCTGCCCGGTGCCTTGTGGGTGTTTTGACCACGTCCGGGAATCAGCGTCATGTCTGTTGCACTGCCCCAGCCCGTGATCCGGCAGCCTGATTCCCTGCCATAGTCCCAGTCCCGGTCATGTCACGTCTGTTTGGGGCTTTTCTTGACCACAGGGGGGGGTGGTTCAGTTCATCCCCGCTGGGGATTCACTGTGGTGAAACGGCCGCCCGTAACGTCTGAAATCACCCAGAGTTTTGGATGGAGATAAGGGGAGAAAGGGGAGAGTGGGGGAGACCAGTGAGAAGGAGGTTACAGTAATTGAGTTGAGAGATTACCAGGGCATGAGCAAGGGTTTTTGAAGAGGAGACAGAGAGAAAAGGGCAGATCTGAGCAATGTTATGGAGGGAGAAGTGACTGGATTTGGCAACCGAGTCTATGTAGGGTTTAAAAGAAAGTGGTGAGTCAATGCTGAAGCCTAAACTACAGGCTTGGGGATGGGAAGGATGGTGACCCCATCGATGAGGATCAGCAGTGAGGAGGGAGAGGAAAACTGAGGAGGCCCCATGGGTGGAGGTGGGTCAGTATGGGTGAAGGTGGGTGTGTGTCTTTGTAAAGGGACACATTCCCACCTCCACCCACCATACCAGAACACCAATCCCCCACCCACCCCCATCCATGTAAAGAGGGCCATAAACAAATGTTTTAAACAAACAAACAAAAAAGACCCAAATGAATGAATTTTTGGAAACAAAAATGAAAAGGGAAACAAAAATTAATTAATTAATTATTTTTTTAAAACGAAAACAAATAACCTTTTAAAAACAAAAATGAAATGGAAAACGAAAATGAACGAGGCCCTTCCCNCCCCCCCCCCCCCCCCCCAGTGAGGGGCTGTGTGTGAAAGAGAGAGAAAGATTAGGGGCCATTTGTGTGTGTGTGTGCGCGCGCGCAATATGGACGAATGAGCAGCTGTAAACTGGCTTCACTGCAGGTTTAGCAGTTCAGCAGCATCATCCCAATACAATACCATTCCTAGGGGCAGATCCTCCCTTGGGCTGTCGGGGCAGACGCCCCCGCCCCTTATGTCCCTCAAGCTGCCCCATTGCCCGAGCAAGCGGCTGCTGCTCTCGCCCATAGTCCCAGCCTCCCTGTGCAGGTGCTTTGTGTCGCACAGTGGAAAGGCTCTTCTAACCAGCCCTCCCCAGTTGACTCCTGGCAGTGCACCCATGCCAATCAGCTGAAGTCTACTTTAGTACTAAAGTCTACTTTAGTAGATTTTAGCTGCATGCCCTCTCCTGAGCTATGCATGCCTCCTAGCCTGTTATACATGGAATTTCTATCCATAGAGAAGTGAACTGTACTCTGGAATCTCTATGGATAGAAATTCTATGTATAATGGGGAAGTGCATAGCAGTCGGACTATACTATTGTCTCCCTGACCAGGACGGTGAGTCCGACTATGAAATACTAAGAGAGATTAGACAGGCTAATAAAGTCAGAAACAAAACAAACAAAACAAAAACAAAACAACAACAACAATAATAATAATAATAATAATAATAATAATAATAATAATAATAATAATAATAATAATAATAATAATAATAAATAAGGGGTTTCAATTGCTATAATGGAGTCTGGGTGAATGTCTCCTCGGGACATGATATGGAGTTAAAGTTTCTAGATGGCATAAATGTATGCTTCTTACTGGAACCAACAAGAGGAGGAGCTACTTTAGATCTAATCCTAAGTGAAGGGCAGGACCTGCTGCAAGGGGTAACAGTGGTGGAGCTGCTTGGCAATAGAGAACATAATATAATCAAATTTGACAAAATTACTGGAGGGATAATGATAAAATTACCACAGTAACATTTAACTTTTAAAAGGGAGACTATGGCCTTTTTTACATGAATGCCGCCACGGCCTCAGTGGGTGGAGATGTGTGAGTAAGCACACCCATGCACACCCACCAGCGCTGAGCAGGGAGACATTTACACGGACATTGCCACAGGGGGTTGTGGTAAGGAAGAGGAGGGGCCATCACACATCCATCGGACAAACACCCACCCCAGGAAACACCGAACAAACACCCATGATATTTACATGGACCGCCAAAACACCGAACGGAGGGGAAAACACGCCCAGCACAGTGACGTGACAACATGGCTGAGGAAGGGCAAATGAAGCCGCGGGCACACAGCACCACCCCTAAACCACCAGACACCAGGTGGGCAGGGGAGGAGGGAGCTGGAATGATAGGAAATACAAAGTAACAGTCCCACACAGGTCATGACACACAGACCAGACAGCCAGGCGCTGCAGGCCACAGAGAAAACAGCCACACACACACACACACACCCGTGAACACATGAACACAGGGAAAGCCAGGAGGGACAGGGAGCGAGGGGACCCCAGCAGGGGGAGGGGGTCCAGGAACAAGCAAGGTCACCGACATGAACAGATGGGACCCGAAGCGGGTTGGGCCCATACCTAAACACACACAAACACCCCCAACATACCACCACACATAGGAACCCCCGGGCAACAGAACTCCAAGCCAGGAAGAAGACAGATGGGAAGACTGGACCAGCCACAAAAGATGACGGAGCAGACAGGAACCGAGGGCAGAGAACTGAGAGGTGGCCCCAAACACAATGGAAGTGGTCGCAAAGCAGCAGCCAGCAATCAAGCGCTGGCCAGGGGTGCAAGCAGCACAGGGGGAGACCAACAACAAAGCAGGGAATGGAGGGGGGGGTAGAACCAGCTAGGACATGACCCAAAAGGATGGGCAACACCCCCCCCCCCATGGCCCGAGTGACATAAGAGATGGGCGGATGTGATGAACGGGATGGGGGAGCACACTGTACAGCACCAACACATGAGAGAGGACAAAGCAATAAGGACAGGGAAACAAGGGGCCAGACCATAGGGGATCTAGTGATAAGGAGTAGAACCACACAACTCAACAACATAGGCAACCCCAGGCAAGCTAGCACACCATACCAAACCAACAGGGCACAGACAGAAGGACACACCACAGGGAATAAAATAACATACAATGCAACAAGCGCAAGGAAAACAAACACAGAGGGATGGCGGGCAGGAGCAGAACTCTCAGTAGGGCTGGTGACCCTGCACCCTTCACCAGTGATCCGCCTGGTCAAGGTCCAGTTGGTGCAACTCCTACAGCACATGGAGCAGGAGTTGCACAACCTCCTGCTGCTCCCTGGTCCACTCGTTAATCATCACTTGCACTACAGGAGAAAGGGAGAGGGAGGGCACCAGTATAGCAGACCACAGGCCCCAGCAACCACGGATCCCCACACCAAAGGAGGGAGGGGGGATCACCAAAAATGGGGCAACTCACGTATCTCCTGGTAAACCCAGGCACCTGCCCAGAGCTCCGATGCCAACCTCTGGAGCTGCCCCACCATCTCCCCAAGGTGCAGGACAGTCAATAAGACGATCACTGAAGCTAGAAGGGAGGAGGAAGCTAGAGGTGCACATAGGGAGCCAGAAACCAATGGGGCAGGGGGAGAGGTGACAGGCACACCACAGTCCAAGCGCACCAGATCCCACCACCTATCCTACCCCCCCACCGGGTGCTCCATCTGGGGTGCCCATGCTGGTGGGAAGCAGCCTGCAAGCCGCCTGAACCTACAGTCAGTAGCACGGCCTCCATGTCACCCATCCATGCCTGCCAGGGGATGATGTGGGGAACTGATAGAGGGAGCCCGTGGCAACACACCCCAGGGGGCCACACCACATAGTGGAGGGACTAATAGGATGCACAAGCTGCACACAGGATGACACAGTGACAAAGGGCTGTCCAGAGGGGCTTTGCGGAGCCCAGAGGGGAAGAGGTCTCACTGGAGGGTCCCCTTCCCACTCAAGCCATCATCCCTCCCTTCTCCTGGTAACTCAAGCGGGGTGGGGCCCAGAGGGGGCTGTCCAAAGGGGGTTTGCAGAGCCCAGAGGGGAAGTGCTCTCACTGGAGGGTTCCCCTGCCACTCAAGCCATCATCCCTCCCTTCTCCAGGTAACTCAAGTGGGGCGGGGCCCAGAGGGGGCTGTCCAGAGGGGGTTTGCGGAGCCCAGAGGGGAAAAGGTCTCACTGGAGGGTTCCCCTGCCACTCAAGCCATCATCCCTCCCTTCTCCAGGTAACTCAAGCGGGGCGGGGGCCAGCCCGAAGGGTGTAGGCCGTTGGTCAGGCCGTTCATTGGCCGTTGTGACTGTGGCCAGGAACCCTGCCAGTAGAAGAGTGGGTGGCCGTGAGTGGACAAGGGGACCCCTTCCTCCTTCCATCTGCAGAGACCTTGGATCTAACCTCGAGGAGCCAAATACTACTTGCTTGCTGCTGTTATGACTAAGAGGAAGGGGAAACAGACTATGATCACCCGGGCTCGGGGGAAGACTGTATTGCTAATGGACAAACAATTCAGCATCAGGATCCAGACCTTGGGGATTTTGAGAACTTTGAGACTTTTGTGGTATCTACTGTTGATTCCTCTGTTTGCCCTTTAGCAGCTCAGTCACAGACTGCCACTCAGTTCCCTGTAAATAATTCCCCTTTACAGGGTTTAGATCCCAGGCCTTTGCCTACTGATGCCTCTAATAGTATTTTAATAACCTCCCCTGTTGAGGCCCATGGGGTATTGGAGAGGGATTCCCCTCTAGAGACCCCTGCCTCTACTCCTGTGGTGTCCTTGCCGCCTAGTAGTCCTACGTTACTTACTTATGCCCAGACTTTTGAGAAACAAGGGGAAATGTTTCACCAAATGGCTGCAAGGGCTCGCCAAGTTACCCACCATCCCCCGGGGTTTTTGCCTATTCAGCATAAGGACCGAATGTCTCCAACCCGATTATGTTTTGAAAAGTTAGACATTCAGCTGCAGGCATTGCAATTGCAGCTCAGGGAAATCCTGGAGGCATTGGTGACCTTTAGGGACAGAGCAATAAAAGACACAGTTACTAAGCCTGTAGGAACAATTTCCGTGGCTTGTCAGATCCTGCCCCCAGCTGATGTAGATTTAATTTGCTCCCTTTCGAGGGGGGCTATTGACAGAATGCACCCTTCAAGTGCTTATCCCAACAATGATAGAGGCAGGCAGCCTTTGGGGGGAAATGATCCCCCCTGCCAGTCTGTCTCTCCCTCGGGTATGCACTCAGAGTTGGTGGGGAGGAATGATTCAAATCAGGGGAAGGGTGTAAGGTCTATTTTGGTCCCAGATGCTTTAGTGCTCAAAGTTGCCCCTTTAGTCTCAGGATTTATCCCAGCTTGGGATTCCAAACTTAGAATTGCTAGACATCTGTCAGACATATTGGGTTGGCCAGTTCTCTTTAGACAGATCACCCATTCTTTCATTCTTCCCTTGGAGGGCTTTATTCAGCGTATAATAGTTTATTTTTCTTCCCCTTATTTAGTTAATAGACTGTTTGATTGTTCTGTTCTCCTTGCTACATGGGGGGTTCATTTATCTAGTTTATTTTTGAGACCTGGTGTGGTCCCACTATTGAGGACATGCTCAACCAGTAGAGTAATGCACCCGGGGGTTTTAGTTTCAGTTTTAGCCCCCGGTTTAGTAGTGGATAACCCCAACACTACTCAGCTCGGGAAGAGAGCGGATGCCCCAACCACAACTGATAATAGACCTGGGGAGAGGGTCCAATTAGTTCCTCACATCCCAGATTCAACCACAAAATCTCCATCCAAAATTGCAGATAAGTATTCATCTAAAGTTTTGCCTACAGTTAAAGCTGTAAAGGCCGCGCCCTCAGCCAAGTCTACAACATCCCTGCTTCGATCAGTGAGTATTCCTATGCTGTCATTTGCAGCTCAATCGTCTAGCTTTAATGTAGCTTCATCTCAGACAAAGCAGAATAATTATATAGCGAATAGCTCCAATCCTGGAGTTTCTCCCCTGTTAACTTTGCATCAGCCCCAATGCCCTATTGTTTTAAGTCCCCGGGACACCAATCTTTCTTCTGTTACAGCCTCTGTTTTTTCACTTAGAGGGGCCTCTCTATTAGATGAGCTTACAGCAGTGGACATTATGTGTAGCACAGCAATACGATCTGGTAGGGTGGAACAAGTTACTTTGTAGTTCCAATGGTTTGACAAGGGTTTTCCTTTTGATGCTCCAGTATGTTTAATTATATCCAATCTTTTCCATGAAGGGAGGACCTTGGGTTCCTTACTCGTAGTTCTGGTAACCCTTAGGGTTTCTTTTCCTAGTTTAGATTAACAATAGGAACCGAGGATACAGCAGTTATCTTTGTTTGTAGATTGTAAATTGAATACCTTGAATTTTAATGATTTTTTTAGTTAGGCAGTTTGCCGCCTTTACCAGCCCTATTTATTTGATTATTCCCCCTCAGTTTAGGAGTTACTTTATAAGCAACCTAATAAGGTTGATTAACTCGGTTTTATTGGAACACTGCCTAATTGTATTTGTATGTTATGTAAAATGTATGTAAATTCTGATAAGGAGGTTAGGATTTTTCATATGGCCCCAACACTCTTACTCAGTCCAGAATTTTAATCTTATATCCAGAATCGATTTAATTAGGTGTTTATTTGTTCTGTGTGTATTGTTTGTCATGTATATGGTTGTGCAATGGTCTCAGGCTACGCCAATAAACCTTGACTTGACTTGACTTGACAGTGGCAAAAGCCCCAGGCAGCATGCACAGCCGTCCAAAGGGGTGGGGTGGGGGAGAAACCTGAGGGTTCGGGAGGTAGAACATGTAGCTGTTAAACAAGGGAGGAGCTGCCAGCATGTAGCCAGAGCCCAGCACGATAGCAAATGTCCATAGCACACCCTTGCAAGGCCACAACCACTGTGGGAAACAAACGGCAATCCCATTAGGCAACTGATCATCACACTCAGTAGGGTGAATGAACACCAGCAGCACACGTACCTGTATGCGACAGAGGGGTCACGGCGGGAGCACACAGCCAACCCACCCCCCTCACAAATCTCCACACCACCATGCAGTACAGGCAGTCTAGTCACCTCCGACCCCCCAAACTCTCACAGCTACTCCACATCCCTGAGCACACACATGGGCCGGCTCCACACCATATTGAGGTCCCCACTACCACATGCCTGGATGCCCATCACCCACACACAGGTGAACAGCCACAGTCCTGCGAGGTGGTGGCAGAACGGTCCCACAAAACAAGTGTGACAACACACACAGCCAAAACTAAACTGCATTTATTGCAAACGGGATAGGTCTATTGTTGCACAATCAGGGGAATCCGGCCGCACGGGTATCAAGGGTATATACCAGGTTGCACAGCTGGGCTGGGAAGGCAATCAAGGAGGTGCTCAAGGGATCCAACAACACACCAGACAGGGGGCCCAGACAACCCATATTGGCTGACAGTCCCACAGTAGCCAGATGGATGCGACAAGCTGACAAATGTTTAACATCATTAGCAAGCTGAAGCAATGCTCATGGGAAACCCAAAGTTCCTGTCCATCATGGGCATGGGGACAACGCAATGATAAGAGCCCAGTATGAAGTATCAGGGTGTGCCTGCTGGCTTATCAGGGAACAATGGCCCCTGAATGAGGCCCTCCCAGGTGAAGAGGCCCCTATGGTACATGCACATGCATATGGGCGTCCAGCAGGAAGCAGGAGAGGAGGGAATGACCCATCACTGAAGCAGCTCAGATCAGCTCAGCACAACTTTCAGGGCAGACATCTCCAGTGGTGTGGACGTCCTGGTAAGGAGTGGGCCACCAACATCGGGGGGAAGCAGACCCAATTCACCAAGACAGGTGGGCAACCAGAGCGAGGGCGCTCGAATCCATGGGTACGCAGGAGGACACCAGCATAGCTGGTTGCGACATGGGGACCACCAGCCTGAAGGGCCAAACTGAAGTCATGTTGACTTTCTACCTGGTTAGCAACAGTGAACTCCCGTGCTTCTCAAGGCACTACAACAGCATTTGGGTGTGCTGGATGTGGTTGGCGGAGGGGCGTGAATCCAATTTCCCTTGCACACCACTGACATTCCATCATTCCAAAGGGGTAGCCCAACAGTCACATGTAACGGGACAGGAGGTTGAAGCCATCAACAACGGAAAGGGGGTCGCTCACCAACATCTGTACATCACTGCTTTGCCACAGGGTTCCCAGGAGCATGGTGGCACACACTGACCACTCATCCACAGACAGACCATCAATGACATGGTCAGTTACATGGCCCCAAAATGGTCCTCTGAAAAGCAGGGTGGTTGGGAGTAACCAACAAAGACAGTGCACATAAGTGAATGCCCCATGATGGAGGCGAGGCAGGCAGCTAACCGCAATATGGCCTTGTAGAGCTGATAGCGGTGCAGCTCCGTAGTCCTGGGAACCTGCAACCTAGACACAGGGTGGACACATTCCAGCCCGATTGGAGACAGGGAGACTAGACATGGTCTGGGGACTGCGGGATGAAATGCCGTGGTAGCACTGCCTTGATAGCACAGGGCACAGCTGTCCAGGGACCCACCTGTCAACCTCAACTACAACAGTAAGGGGGCCACCGAGCCCAAGAATGTGCCCCCTCTGTGATGTAGGGCTATGGGTCCCCGCTGAATTGTGCTGCTGGGAGCGCTCAAAGGGCTGTACCAATGATACCAAACAACTGCCGAACCTATGGTACGGTGCAGGTATCACAGACAGGTGTGGGCCCGTGCGCATGCAATGGATCAGGTGAACCCAGTCAGGTGGGCGAGCCACAACCATCCTGCTGAACCGAACACATAGGCAAAGCACCTGACCGGGCGCCTATAAGTGGGGGGCAGGACTGCTTCTAGGGATGGGTGAATGCGGTTTGGAAGGTCAGAGTTCAGCCCGAACTTGGCCTGTTCAGACGACCGAACCCGAACCCAAATCTGAACATAAACTGACCGAACCGAACTCAATTCCGAATGTCGAAATGACCGCACAGTTTGGTCAGTTCTGATCGCGTTCGGGTGAGTTTGGGTGGCAAAAACGTGTCACTGGAAGGCAAAATGTGACAGGGAGGGGGAGTCAGCTGAGGAGCAGACTTCCAGGCACCAGGGGTGGAGAGGCTTGGAGTAGCAGCCAGCCTGCCCAATCCTTTTCACCTCAGACCACTGGCTTCGCAGTCTGC
>QEPC01014636.1:1488214-1509120 GCA_003113815.1 Sphenodon punctatus
TCCCTCTCCCTCTTATTCGATCCCTGATTCCCTTCCCCTGTTTTAAGTTTTGGATTTATTAAGAGTAGGAATATTATTAGATTGATTTTCATTTCAGTTTTGTACCCCTCCCTGTGTTCTTTGTGTTTCCCCCTTTGTATATATAGATAGATAGATATTAGATAGAAAGTTACTAGATAGATATACATAGTAGTTAGCTTAGTTATAGAGATAGATAGAGATACAGTGTGTTTGTAGGATAAGGCCTTTGTAGTTAATTATTAGGATATTCTATTTAGTTCAATAGGTCTTGGAATAGTTAATAGCAGTTAGATTTAGTGTAGAGATAGATATATATAAAAAAAGAAACAGCCACTCCAGCCCCAGGACCCACCATCAGGGTTCTGGGGCCTACATTACTGGCAGGGAGTGCTGTGGCCAATATGTATCTAGAAGCTGCCACTCTAGCCCCAGGACCCACCGTCATGGATCTGGGGCCATCATTCTTCGCACAGAGGCTATGTCATTCCACCACACCTAGAAACAGCCACTCCAGCCCAGGACCCACCGTCATGGGTCTGGGACCATCATTCCTCACACAGAGGCGATGTCATTCCAAAGCACCAAGAAACAGCCACTCCAGCCCCAGAAACTGCCGTCGGGGTTCTGGGGCCTAGTTACAGGCAGGGAGGGCTGTGGCCAATATGTATCTAGAAGCTGCCACTCTAGCCCCAGGACCCACTGTCATGGGTCTGGGGCCATCATTCCTCGCACAGAGGTGATGTCTTTCCAAAGCATCAAGAAACAGCCACTTCAGCCCCAGGACCCGCCATCAGGGTTCTGGGGCCAAGTTACAGGCAGGGAGGGCTGTAGCGAATACCTAGAAGCTGCCACCTTAGCCCCAGGACCCAGTGTCATGGGTCCGGGGCCATCATTGCTCAAACAGAGAACTAATTTTCCAAAGTATCAAGAAACAGCCACTCCAGCCCCAGAACCCACCGCCAGGGTTCTGGGGCCAGGTTACAGGAGGGAGAGCTGTGGACAGTACCTAGAAGCTGCCACCTTAACCCCAGGACCCACCATCATGGGTCTGAGGCCATCATTCCTCGCACAGAGAGCCAATTTTCCAAAGCATCAAGAAACAGCCACTCCAGCCCCAGGACCCGCCATCGGGGTTCTGGGGCCAAGTTACAGGTAGGGAGGGCTGTGGCCAATATGTATCTAGAAGCTGCCACTCTAGCCCCAGAACCCACCATCATTGGTCTGGGGCCATCAATCCTAGCACAGAGGCAATACCTTTCCACCACATCAAGAAACAGCCACTCCAGCCCCAGGACCCGCCATCAGGGTTCTGGGGCCATGTTACAGGCAGAGAGGGCTGTGGCCAATACCTAGAAGCTGCCACTCTAGCCCCAGGACCCACCATCATGGTTCTGTGGCCATCATTCCTTGCACAGAGAGCCTTTTTCTGAACGCCCTAACCAAACAGGACCAAACCGAACGGCCGAACCCGAACGCGGTGAATGAACTGAATGGGTGAACCGAACGGGTGAACTGGACTGAACCGAATGGCCAAACCTGAACTGCGATCTTTTCACCCATCCCTAACCGCTTCAGCGGGGTGGCATTTTGTGTGAAGTTGGAGTGGAGTGGAGTGAAGTAGATTGGAGTGGAGTGGAGTGTGGTCAGATAGTGATAAAGTGAGCAGAGGGAGGGGGTGAGAGGTGAGTTTAAGGGTGTGTGACAGTAGGGACGTGTGTGAACAGGTAGTGGTGTGCATGGATTATTGACTGTTGGTGGACAGGTGTGAGAGTGCATCTACAGCACTGGGTGACCATCAGGGACAGGGTAGCCGTGTACAGGGTGAATAGGTGGGTTGAGGGCCTGGGGTGGGGCACTTGGTGGGGTATGTGGTGTACAGTGATCCGACATGGTGGTGGGTTCACGATGGCGGACACTGACATACCAAGTGGGTGCGCTGCCCTACTACAAGTTCTGGGCACCTGCTTCTGAATCCTGGACCAGGTGTTCAAGCCGATCACCAACCTCCTCCATCCATTCTCCCCTTGGTTCAAATGTGTGGCACGGCACAAGAGAATAGCAAAACTGAGACGTTTTGTGAGCTTGAGGTGGGCGCACAGGGTGCAGGCCAGGCGCAAATTGTTGGCGGGCACAGCAGCATCTCAGCACATCAGCCTCATTCTCTCCAGGAGGCGAGTCAACATCTATGGCTGCCAGGTGACCAAAGCAACGCGCTGGATGAACTGGACGAGATCGAGGACCAATGATTGGTGGGAGAAGATGCTGGCAACCTGGTCGGAGAATGAGTGGACTGATCACTTCAGGATGAATTACTCCGTGCTGACCCGCCTATGTGAGATCATCGGCCCCCACCTCCGCCGCAACGTTACCAACATGCACTTCCTACTGCCCCCAGGGATGCGGGTGGCAATGGCTGTGTGGTGGCTAGCCACACCCAATTCGTGTCGGAGCATGGGTGAGCAGTTCAGTGTGGGGGCTGCGACAGTGAAAAGGGCACTCCACAGTGTGTGCAACCTGATAGCGGAGCTTCTCATGGAACGACTAATACAGCTAAGGGACCCAGAAGAGGTGATCCGGGGGTTCGAGGCTATGGGCTTCCCACACTGCATAGGGGTGATCAACAGCACCCATATCCACATATTCCTGCCCCCCAATGCCAAGACAGACTATCTGAATAGGAAGCAGGCATTCTCAGTGAACCTCCAGACTGTAGTGGACCATAGATGCCTCTTCATTGATGTTTACTAGGGCTATGGGAACACTGTTCGGAGGTTCGGTATTTCGCCCGAACTTGGCCCGTTCAGATGGCCGAACAGAACGCCCGAAGCCCTGAACAGTTTGGCCGCATTCAGATGAGTTCAGGCGCATTCAGGTGAGAAAAACAGGGCTGGCAAGCCCAGGAGGGGTGGCAGCTGAGGAGCAGACTTCCTGGCTCCAGGAGTGGAGAGGCTTGGACTAGCAGCCAGCCTGTCCAATCACCATGCCTCTTTTCCTCAGATCACTGGCTTCACACTCTGCGATTGGCCATGGGCGAGGCTGCATGGAGCCAATGGGGCTTGTGGTAAGGCGGGCACAGCAAGTAACAAAGGTTATTGCCCTCCCCCCTTCCAACTCCTTCTGAGCTAGCCACTGATCCTGTCAGTAGGCGTTTTCAGAAGTCTCCCTCTCCCAGCAGTTTTTGTTCCTCACAATCCATTGCTATCCTCCTCCTATTTCACCCATTTCCAAACATTTATCTCCATAGTTTCATTTATTTAAATTAGATAGATTTAGGTATTATTTTTATTTTTTACCCCTCCTTGTGTTCTTTCTCCCTACCCTCCATTGAATCCTCCCCTCCTCCCTGTATATATTCCATCCCTGATTCCCTTCCCCTGTTTTTGGATTTATTTAGACTAGCATTAGATTGATTTAGGTTTCTTTTCAGTTTTGTACCCCTCCCTGTGTTGTTTCTTGTGAGCTGTCTGTGCCCCCATCCCGGTAGATAGATAGATAGATAGATAGATAGATAGATAGATAGATAGATAGATAGATAGGAGTCAGCTTAGTTATAGAGATAGATAGAGATAGTGTGTAGTGATTCAGTTTAAATATTTTATATTGTGTTTGTAGGACTAGGCCTTTGTAGATATTAGATAACATTCCATAAAGTTCCATAAGTTTTAGAATAGTTAATAGCAGTTAGAGGTAGTGTAGATATATTTTCTTCCAGTGGTAGCTGGAAGAAAGTTAAATGCACAACCACTCTTCATTATAAACAGGGGACTGCTGAAGCCCTGATTTTGAGGAAACCGCTTGAGCTACATTTTTGAAAATTTAACCATGGCTATAAGTTGGGATAACCATTATATGCACAAAGTGTGAAGAAGATCCATCAGGAAAATATAATGTTATGACTCTTAAAAGTTTTGTTTGTTCAAAATGTACACATCCTCACGATTTTGAATCATCAAGATCTCCTCCCCCTTAATGAGTTGAGCCCCCAAACTTCACAGGCTTCGAGCATGAGATCAATAATAACTGCTTCTGAAATTGAATAGTGAATGGTACAGCCAAAACCGAGTAATTAATGATTATAAAATTGATTCTGCAGGCTCGCACATACGCACTTGAGCAGCTGCTGAAGTGATTCTGCTCCCTCGCACATGTGCCTGCAATGCCCAAGCAAGCAGGGATGCCAGCCACCGAGCCCTGGCCAGGCCACTGCTACTGGTTTGCCGATGCCAGTCACCCTGCAATGCCCGGCCAATCAGGGGTTCCAGTCACCAAGCCCTGATCAGACCTCTGCCGCTGCTCCGCCGATGCCAGCCAGTCTGCAACACCCAGCCAAGTAGGGGTGCCAGCCACTCCAGCCCCAGGACACACCGTCAGGTTTCTGGGGCCTACGTTCAAGGCAGGGAGGGCTGTCGTTCCACTTGTCTGCAAGTATCCCACATCAAGGCCATCCAGCCTGCAACGCCCGGCCAAGCAGGGGTTCCAGCTAATGAGCCCTGACCTGGCCACTGCCACTGCTTCACTGATGCCAGCCAGCCTGCAACGGCTGGCCAAGCAGGGGGGGCAGCCACAGTTACTGTGCCCGGGCAATCCAATGTTGTCTGCTGCTGTTGCTGATGCTGCTGCTGCTGCTGCTGCTGTTGCTGCTGCTGC
The DNA here is from genome assembly GCA_003113815.1 of Sphenodon punctatus. Taxonomy (NCBI): domain Eukaryota; kingdom Metazoa; phylum Chordata; class Lepidosauria; order Sphenodontia; family Sphenodontidae; genus Sphenodon; species Sphenodon punctatus. The sequence goes on from QEPC01014636.1 coordinate 1,492,883, forward strand.
TGGTGGTGGTGGTGGTGGTGGCAGTGGTGGTACTGCACATCAGTCATTTGATTCTCAGTCTTGTAGATGGGCATAGCTCAGATGAGTGTGCCGGCTGGCAGGGCTGGGTGTCCACGAGATTCACCACCGGGCAAGGCTGCCCAAATTGCAATAGAGCTTCTTGAACTCAGTCAAGTAGGATGTCAGCCTGCAACGCCGGGCAAAGTAGGGGTGCCAGCCACCGAGCTCTGGCCAGGCCTCTGCCGCTGCTCCACCTATGCCAGCCAGCCTGCAATGCCTGGCCAGTCAGGGGTGTCAGCCACCAAGCCCTGGCCTGGCCTTTGTTGCTGCTCTGCCGATGCCTGGCTGGCAGCCTGCAACACCTGACCGAGTAGGGGTGCCAGCCACTCCAGTCCCAGGATCGACCATCAGGGTTCTGGGTCCAACATTCCGCTCATGGGGAGCAGTCATTCCACTTCATCTAGAAGCTGCCACTCCTGTCCCAGGACCCACCATCAGGGTCCTGGGGCTGTCATTCCACTCACAGGAAGCCATCATTCCACTTCATCTAGAAGGTGCCACTCTAGTCCCAGGAACTACTATCAGGGTTCTGGGGCCATCATTCCACTCAGGGGGAGGTGTCATTCTACCACATCAAGAAACAGCCAGTCACTCCAGTCCCAGGACCCACTGTCAGGGTTCTGGGGTCTACGTTTCAGGCAGGGAGGACTGTCATTCCACTTCGTTGTCTGCAACTGCCCCACCGATGGCTGGCAGCCTAAAATTCTGGGCCTCTGCCACTGCTCCACCAATGCCAGCCTGCAATGTCCTGCCCCCTATGGGTGTCATCCACCCAGCCACAAGACTTCCCAGCCTCTGCTGCTCCTGCTGCTGCCGCTGGGTCTCAAACAGCCAGATCTGGTGCCATTGGCACCCCCAGGGGCCAAGTGTCGAGCCTGTCTGCCCAAGCAACCTGGGATGCCAAGCCTTCCCAGTCTGCTGCTACTGCCACTGAGTCTCCAATGGCCAGCCCTGGTGCCTTGGACACTCCCAGAGGCCAAGCATCAAGCCTGCCTGCCCGGGCAACCCGGGGTGCCAAGCGCCAAGCCTTCCCAGTCTCTGATGCTGCTGCTGTGGCTGGATTGTTAGGATTTAGGGAATTAGCTCTCTTTGGATCGGGGGACCCACACACCCTGGTTTGCACATATGAGAGATTCACATAGAAGGGATCTTAAATCATAGTTATAGATTTATTTAGTTGTTCACACATTTATAAAACCCAGTCTGTAATGATCCAGCAGCAGTTACCTAGCTATACAATATCCCACACCCAAAGTCAGTCTTACATGTCTTGAAAGCTCAAAACGGTGGATGTCATCTGTCAGGAGCAGGAGATAGGGTTGTAGGACCCCCTATGGAGGGGTCCCGGAAAGGGTCAACAGCCCACGAACACCAAGTTAGATGCCAAGCGCTGAGACAACGTTCTGGTCTCTGCTTCAGTCTTTTATAGTGTTTTGGGGAGAAGATGTTCTTCAGTATGCATATTCCAGGGTGCTTGATTGTGCAATGTGCTTGCTGGTATTCATCTTACAGAGTCTGGCTGTCATCTCCCTTTCCCATCCATCTGGAGCCTGGGTGCTAATGGTCACATTCCCAGTTTGTTTGTTAGTCAGGGTGGGCACTTGATAACAGGACATCTTTTTCCCTCCCTTCAGGCAGGGAGCAGATATGCCTTTATCATCTGTTCTGGTGCAAAAAGGGTGATGGCCGCTTGAATGGCTTCTGCTTGTCAGTTGGCAACTCCCTGAGCAGAAACATCTCCTCCTTCCCCTCCAGGCGTGAAGGAGATATTCTTCAGGGGTGTTCAAGCACCCTCTCATCAAGCCCCTTTGTTTTAGTCTTTGTCAGTGCTTTGTTCCAGGCTGGGTGCGGTTGGTCAGCAATATGATGTAAATCACTGGTCTTGCAAGACATGATGATGTGGTTGGGAGTTTGTGAAAGTCATGTGAGATTATTTCCCACACATAGCCTACCTGGCTATTTCTAGAGATCCTGCCTACTGGATCAGTACAGATAATTCAGAGCTTTGGTACAATAGTTACATGCATTTTCAAATATGGTCATTGGTTCCAGTATATTAATTCTCATAGTATATTACATACAGTTAATCGCAACAGGATCTCCGACAGCCAGCCCTGGTGCCACTGGCACCCCTAGGGGCCAAGCACTGAGCCTGCCAGCCTGGGCAACCTGGGGTGCTAAACGACAAGCCTTCCCAATTTCTGCTGCTGCTGCTGCTGCTGCTGCTCAGTCTCTGATGGCTTGCCATGCCACCAAGGGGCCTCCTGTGGGTCCCTGGAGCACCCCAAGCCTCCCTGCAGTGCCAAACTCCGCCAAACGTTCAGGGGGTCCGAACTCCGCTGGACCAAACCCACGAACCCGAACTAGGTTTTTCAACTGAACGGCTGAACATCCAAACTCTGTCCTTTTCACACATCCCTAATGTTTACATGGGCCCTTCTGGGAGGAGTCATGATGTCCAAATCCTGCGCTCATCCCCCTTCTTTTCCAGGCTGTTTGATGGGGAGATCGCACCAAATATGTATTGCATCATAGAGAGTGTTTCAATGGCGCCGGTCATTATTGGGGACCCCACATACCATGGCTCATGTGGTCCTATCCTGTTCCCCGCACCCCTCTGCAGCTGCTTTTCAACAAGCACCTGGCATCGGCGAGGTGTGTTGTGGAGCGGACTTTCGGCCAGCTCAAGATGAGGTGGTGCCTCCTGCTAAACAGAAGTGAATTTGATCTTCAGCACACCCCCATCCTTGTACTTGTGATCTGTGTTCTGCACAACATATGTAAGACTAAAGGGACGGCCTTGGACAACTCACCCCCCTCTCATAATTTTGATCCCATGCCCCTGCACTAGCATGTCCAGGAGGGTGCCTTCAGGAGGATATTGGAGGAGAACAGACAGGCCCTTACCAGATGCATAGCTGCCCTGCAGGCTGAGAACCAACTCTAGGGTATAGCAGTCCCCCCTCCACTGTGCCCTTACTTCTTTTACCTGTGCATAATAAAGCTATTGTACCAACCATGTAACCAACCTGGTACTCATCACTTTGTAACACTTGTCACCACATGTGACAAGTCCCTCTCGCCGGCCTGTCAGGGCAGCCTATAGAGGGTGGGTGTCGAACGGGGTTCTCTAAGGATGGGAGGACTTCCACAGCTATCGGGGTCGTTACGGGTCAGGGGAGAAATGGTCCAAAGGGGAGGGGTGTTTCATCAGTGAGGAGGGAGCAGTGCCTTGTGCCCATTCCCTCCTCAACCCCCCACGTGGAAAGGTTGTGGGTCGGTTCCCAAGAGACCCCTGGCCTTGGTCTGGTGCTGCTAAATGCGAGGTCGGTGGTTAATAAGTCATCTACCATCCGGGAGTTAATCCTGGAGTGGGACGCTGACCTCGTGTGTATTACAGAGACCTGGCTGGACAATGAATCGGGCCCTATTCTGGCCGATCTTGTTCTGGCTGGGTTCTCTGTGTAGCATCAGCCTCTGCTGGAGGGACGGGGGGGGGGGGTTGTAGCTATTGTTATCAGGGATGCACTGTCTTTTAGGAGGTATCCAGTGCAGGCTCCACCAGGTGTTGAGTGCCTCCATCTTGTGTTGGATTTGGCCGGGGACAGATATGGGGTGCTGCTGGTGTACCATGCATCCAATTGCCCAGCGGCATCCCTAAATGCTCTTGCAGTTGTGCTGTCTGATGTGATCCTCCAGAACCCAAAACTAGTGGTCCTGGGGGATTTTAACATCCACACTGACACCAATCTTGGAGGAGTGAGGCATGAGTTCATGGCCTCCATGACAACCATAGGCCTGTCCCAAATCATCTGTGGCCCCACACATGAGGAGGGACATAAACTGAATTTGGTTTTCTGCACTGGCCTTGAGGCGGGGGGTCAGTTAGTAGAAGTTAGGGTGATGGAGCCCTTGTCATGATCTGACCATTACCTCCTTAAGGAGTGCATCCTGGCACATGTCAGCCCCCAATGGGGTGCAGGACTTATTAAATAGGTCCACCCCCGGAGTCTTATGGAACTGGATCGATTCTGGAATGTTCTGGGGGAGTTTCCACTGGACCTTGACACCTGCTTGGTCAGTGATCTCGTAGCCTTCTGGAACACCTTGTTGGCCAGGACCATTGACAGAGTGGCTCCCAGGTGTCCGCTGCCCTCCCAAGTCTCCTGTAGGTCTCCTTGGTTTACTGAGGGCCCGCGGTGTTTGAAGTGGGAGAGCAGGCGGCTGGAGCAATGGTGGCACTGGACTCGCGATGAGTATGATCAATCGCAGCATAAGAGCAGTTTAAAGGCCTATGCTGTGGCAGTTCAGGCAGCAAAGAAGCAATTCTTTGCTGCCCTTATTGCATCTGCAAAGTCACGTCCAGTTGAGCTTTTCTGGGTGGTGAAAGGTTTGGTCAGTCCTGCCTGTCTCCGCCTGGACCTGGAGCAATCCAGTGACCACTGTGACCCAATGCCATGACTTCTGTGACCATTGCAGATCCTACCATACATTGTCGGCGGGGTTCCCTTTGCTGCATAGCTGCTCTATTCCAGGAATGCAACATTTGTACAGGGACGACCCCAATGCATAGGGATGCCTCCTCCCCCCCACCTTGGTTGCCCTCCTGTAATGACTATGCAGTCATAGGGTATGGTGTGCTTCAATTGTTTTATTGGGAGCTATTTACAGGGGTTATTTTTTCCAGGGTCTTCCATGTCCCCTCCTCGCTGCACCACCAGGGTTCTGCTCTCTGCAGCCCGTCTCAGCTGTAGCCCTTCTTGGATGCCAGCTGGTGGGCCCTGAGTCTTCAGCCTCCACCGGCCACTCCACGGATGGTTGGGCTGCTGCAACCTGTGAGAGGGATACATAGCAGGGTAGTTAGCTGTTCCCCCTTCCTCGTAGCCACTCAGTGGTGCCCCAGCACATGGCTGACCCATGTCTCTCACAACATACTTAGCTCCCTGGCATCCCTGCCCTTTGGCCTACGGCCTCGGAGTCACCGTCTTCCCCCTCCCCTGTACATGATTTCACACTGCACAGGCTATTACCTGCTCCTGTGGGGAAGTCGGGCCTGGCGGTGGGGTCGCTGGGGGTGTAGGGATGTTGTCGGTGGATTCATGGCCTGGGAGGGGGGGTGTTGCAGGCTGCTCAAGAGGAACCATGAGGGGTGGGACCTGTCAGGGAGAGGGTGCTAGCTGTTGTACAGGGCCCATGGGGAGGAGGGCATCCCTGTGGACCAGGTGTGGGAAGGGCATCTTCTTGGAAAACCAGGGTTGGCAGAAGACCTGGCAAGGGGGAACCTGTACCTGTGGGAGGGTGCCTTGGTGTTCTTGGGCTGACAGCCCTCCTACTGAGGTTTGGGGGCCCATATTATGCTGGGGTTGCTGCCTCAGGGCTTTCAGTGTGGCATTGATATGCCTGAAGGCCCCTTTGACTGTTTGTTCCAGAATGACACAGGTCCAGGTGCTGCTTGTGGAGGAGGTCGGCAGCCTGGTGCCTGTCCCACAGGTGCTCGGTGCGAGACAGGGTGAAGATGGCAGCTATTTGTGCCCGGTCCTTTTCCCCCTCCCGCTGCAAGACCTCCCTGTTTTGGGCATGTTCAGCTACCTGGGCTTCTGCCAACCTTCTGGTTTCCGCCAACACTTCCCTTCCTAGATCCTCCTTCCTCCACCGGTTGTGAGTCCGCGTCTCCTGATTCCTCTCGGTACTGTCGGCGGTGGCACCCCGTGCTGGACCAGGTGGCTCATCTGTGTACAGAAGGGATGTTATCAATTAGCAGGGCTGCTCCTTCCTTCCACTGAGGGCCGTCTCCTTCCACCTGGTTGTGTGCATTCCCCCCCTTCCTTTCTGGCCCCTTGTCCATCCCATTGCCCTTGGCTGGTTCAAGACCCCGGGGCACAACTGTATCCCCATCCCCTTAGTGTGACCCCGGCACCTCCCTCCACAGTTCCCTTGTCAGGTTTGACCTACCATCGGTCTCCCAGTCATATGTGTGAGAGATGGCCTCCGGCTCCTCCACTTTTTCCTCTAGGGCCACAACCTCATCCTCCCACACCTCCAGGTCCTCCTGAGCTGTGTGGGAAAGCAACGACCTGTCAGTTTTGCCTTTCTTCCCTGTTGGGGCCCTGGCTGCCAACAGGTATCCCTCGTAGGTATACCCGTAGGTATCCCTTGTACCTGGATCGTATTCCTCCATTTCCTTGGGGGCATCCCTGGAGTTGGGCCTCTCCGTGAGCACCCCCTATTCCTGTGGGGTGTGCCCATGTGGGTTCCAGGGGTACAAACGGAGGGTGATATTCCCACTTTCTGCCTCCAGGGATGCCTTCTCCACCTCTAGGACTGGACTGTCACCTCCCACATCCTGGATGGCCACACCAGGGGCCGAGGGCTCCCCCTGCACTGTGGGATTGGGCTGGGGGGTATTGTCTTTACCCTCTTTCTGCCCCAGGCAAAGGCGGTGCTGTGGATACAGGTGGCCACGATGTCCCCGTCCATGCAGAGGAACCAATCCAGCTCCTCCTAGAACTCCTTTGTGTGCATTGCATGGCTGGACCTGAGATTGTTGTCCTTGATGTGTTTATATCCAGACCTCAGATCCTTTTCCAGCTGCATGTACTGGATTATATCCCTATTGTACCTCAACCACTGCATCTCCTGGGTGATGCCTTCGTAGACCCTTTTGATCTTGTAGTTTTGCACCAGGTTCCCCACATATGAATGATGTCCCATGTCTCCATGTGGGACCAGGGCTCCCCTTTTAAGGCTCCGCTTGTGTGGGGATGACCAGCTGTGTGGCGTGGGACCCACCTGGTGGCTGTTGTGGCAGTGGAGCAGGTGGTATCCTGTGGTGGGGGAAGCATTTGGGTGAACAGTTGTGCCGCTGCTCCCCAGTGGCTGCTTGGGGTTTTGGCTAGCCTCCCCTTCCCCCCCAGGTGTTTCCACTGTCTTACCTGACTGCCACGGAGACCCTCCTCAGCTGTCTCCCCAATGGTGCTTTGCTCCTGTGTGTGGCTGCTTTCCTGTGGGAATCAGAGTTGCTGTCAGCTGTCTGCCTGGGTTTTTCCCATCATTTCCAGGGCCCTTGTGGGTGCCCTCCCCCTCCCCTGTCTGGGTGGGTTTCCCTCTCACCTACCTTACTCTCGGAGGTGCTCTCCTCCCTGGGCCATGTGGCAGCGGTTTGGGGCGGGATGCGGGTGGAGCCGGAGCAGTGGTGCACCTTCTGCCCTGTGTGGGGAGGGGGTGAGATGTCCATTGCTTTCCAGTCTCATTCCCCTCCCCCCCAGGTGTCCGGGTTCCCTCTGCTTACCCTGCCCCTTCCTGCACATGTTGCAGTGCTGGCTCCCTTGGTTTTGTCAATGGCTTTTCTGTCTGACATTTTGGGAGCTGGCACACCCATATCATCTTCCACTTCTCCTTCAGGGGCTCCCAGCCAGGCATTGAGCATCTCTCCCAGTGAGTGTGTCTGCTTGCAGGCTCCTGTGGGGCCTCTCTAGCCATGTCTCTGTGGTTTCAGCAGACCTTTCCCATGTTTTTGTTTTGTTTTGTTGTTTACACTGACTTTTGAGTGTTGAACACACATCTCCACCCACCTCCACACATCTCCATGGGGCTTTCCAGCTCCCTCCCGGCTGCTTCATGGGTGTTGGTGGGGGTAAGTGGGTGGGTGGGTGGTGGGCGTGCGCACACCCACTCGTGGATGTTTACACGGACTCTCTCCCACCCATCCAATGGGTGTGCATGGATGGGTGCTGTATGTGTAAAAACTGCCTGTGCTAAAATGAGAAAGCTAGTTAGAAGAATAGGAGTGAGCCAGTTGATATAGTGTATCTGACTTTTCAGAAACCATTTGATAATGTCCCTCAGGAGAGACTCTTGAGATAATTAAAAAGTCATGGGATAGGAGGCAGTGTCCTATTGTGGATTGGTAAATGGTAGGGATGGGCGAACGTGGTTCAGAAGTTTGGCGTTCGGAGCAGTCTGTTCAGTCGACCGAACCAAACTTCCAAACCAAACTCGAATTTCAAACCAAACCGAACCGAATTTCCGAACTCCATTCTGTTTGCCCATCCCTAGTGGGAACACATACCAAAAAACCTGGTTTTGAATGGCCGAACTTGGTTCGGAAGTTTGGAATTCGACCGAACTTGGTCTGTTCGGTCGACCGAACTGAACTTCTGAACCGAACTCAAATTTCAAGCCAAACCGAACCGAATTTCCAAACTCGAATTTCAAATTAAACCGAACCGAATTTCCGAACTCCGTTCTGTTTGCCCATCCTTAGGAAATGGTTTAATGATAGGAAACAAAGAGCAGGACTAAATGGTCAGTTTTCATAATGAAGAGAGTTAAATAGTGGCATGCCCCAGAGATCTGTACTGGGACCAGTGTTGTTTAATACATTCATTAATGATCTGGAAAAAGGAGTAAAGAGGTGATCAAATTTGCAGATGACACAAAGTTATTCAAGGTAATTAAAACAGGAGCGGACTGATGAATTGCAGGAGGACCTTGTGAGCCTGGTGACTGAGCATCTAAATGGCAGATGAAATTTAATGTGGACATGTGCAAAGTGATGCATATAGGGAAAAATAATCCAAACTGTATGTACAAAAATTTGCTGGGTTCTAAATTAGGAGTTACCACTCAGAAAAAGGATCTTGGAGTTGTTGTGGACAATAGATTGAAATCTTCAGTTCATTGTGCAGCGGTGATCAAAAAAGTAAATAGAATGTTCAGAATTATTCATAAAGGACAGAGAATAAAACTAAAAATATCATAATACCTCTTTATAAATCTTAGCGACCATACCTTGAGTATTGTGTGCAGTTCTGGTTGTCCCATCTCAAAAAAGATATGGTAGAAAAGGTAAAGAGAAGGGCAACAAAAATAACGAGTATCGAACAGCTCCCCTATGAAGAGAGATTATATAGCTTAATGCTCTTCATCTTGAAGAAGAGATTACTGAGAAGATATGATAGAAGTTTATAAAATCATGAATGGTGTGGAACAAGTAAACAGGGAACAGTTATTTATCCTCTCAAATTAGGGGACATGGGGACACCCCATGAAACTAACAAGTAGCATATTTAAAACAAATAGAATAAAGTATTTTTTTTCACTCAACACACAATTAAGTTTTAGAATTTGTTTCCAGAAGATATGGTCAAGATCAATAGTATAGCTGAGTTTTAAAAAGGATTGGACACACTTCTGGAGGATTTGTCCATTAGCAGTTATTAGCTGGGTAAATTTTGTTTTGTGGAATGTTACTATCACAGGTTGGAGGTCCGCACCCCCACTTTACCAGGTTTGAGTGACTCAGATTCCCTCACTTACAGTCCACTTGAATCAGTTTTTCTCTCTAGCTGATTCAATTCTGCAGCAGGGACAACCCCTTTGTCACCCAAGGGCCCGATCCTTCCCATTTACAGACTCTTTCTCTCTGGGATCCCCAGTGTTTAGGCACTGGTGCTCAGAGTGTTTCCAATGTTAGATCCAGACACTTCTTCATAAATATAAGAAGCAAGTTTATTGTTACACAAGCAAGATAGTTGATACAGAGTGGTAACTAGAAATTAAAGGTAAATATAATGCATTCCTAATCTATACTGGTTGAGCTCCTAGATAAGAATCTTACCCTACAAAAGTCCATGGAATCAGTCCATTCACAGCCAGTTTGGCTGGGTTCCAGTTCTTAAGGTTAGAAATCATAGTCCTTGTCTCAGTGCATGTCTTCCAGCCTTGCTAGCTGGCAAGATACAGGATGCAGATCAGATTGCTCAGGATGGCTATATCCTCCTTTGTCTCGTCTCCCTTTAAATACCTTTTCATGGTCATTTGTTTGAGTTTTCCCGCTCATGAGCGTCACGTAGGCAACCCAGGCAAACAGGTCCATTTGCATCTCCACAGGTGTCTGTCTACCTGTGGGGGTGAATCCATAATCTTTTATCTCTTTGCATTTCCTGGAGTTTCCAGCTCTTCATTTCCAGTATCTGATTACATGCCCTGAGTTTCACAGTTCTCAGTTTTACGTACATGATTACATGACATGAGTTTCACAGTTTTCCCATTTCTTACATGTTGAACCTTTGCTTTACATATTTACTAGGTTTGTAGCCTACATGTAGGCCAGTATCATACGTGTGTGATTCTATGTTCCTTTGTGACAGTTACCTCTTACTGTTGGGAGCGGGGAGTAAACAACAAGAAATGGATTGCCCCATTGTGACTTGTTGGGTACTTCTTCCAAGCGACTGAGATTGGTCGCTGTCAGAGACAGGTGCTGGGCTCAATGGACAATTGGTCTGACCCAGTATGGCACTAAATTATGTTCTTCTTATGCTCTTAAACATGTACAAAGGTGTTCAGGGACTGACCCTGTCATTGTCCCTGTTTTGGATTGTGTCTATGATTCTGCAGTGTCTCCAATGGCCCGGTACCCACAATCAAAGGAGGCCCTGCAGGGAGGCCAGTCTTAGTAGCCAGTGTTCCTGAGGCCCTGGGACAGACTATTTCTATGAGGCTCCTCCCTCTCCACCTGTGACTGTCAGCCCTCTGGGGTGGCTGCTTCATGCAGGGCTCTGTCTCCCTTCCCTAATTTTTAGTAAATCCCTGATCTCCGAATCCCTCCCACCAGAGCAAGTAAACACAATACTGCCAATTGTTAAAGGGGTGAGGATATGGAGGGCATGGCTGTGGGGGCCCAAATTTTATTTTTGTCCTGGACCCCGCAAACTCTAAGGCTAGCCATGCCATTGAATGTATGCAGTCCTGATTCTTAAAGGATTTATAAGGGTGGTGGGGACCCATGGTACAAATCTGGCCAGTGTCTGGTTCTTTTCCCATTCTTGGATCTGGTGATGGATCCAGTCCCTCACAGGGGTGTGCATGTAATTTTTATTATTGCAGTCACAATAACTAAAATTGTCATTTTTGTTATTGCAATAAATAAAACAACAACCGAGAATAACAACAATGATAACAAAAATGACAACCAAGAATACCGATAACAGTAACGATAACAATAATGATAACAAAAACAATAACAAAAACAATAATGAGAAACGACAATGTTGTTATCGTTATCATTATTAGTGCTGTGGCAGTTGGGTTTTGGAGGGAAAATGTAGAGAGGGGAGGAGGGAGCAGACATTTCGGAGTCTTAACAGGGTTGAACTCTTGAATTGTGCCTGTGTTGAGAGAGGTGAGCAGCTCAGCAGTATCTGATGGATGTATCGCTGACCAATGAGCAGCGCAAGCAGGCCCCAGCAGTCTCATGACACTCTGTGATTGCTCAATGCCTGCTGCCTCCCACAACCAATCAGGGGGGCTGTGGGGGAGGACACTGCAACCCTTTATAATGGGAGGTCCAGGTTCTTTCTCTCTGTTCCATGAGAGCTCTGCTTGTCAGGTTGTGTTTACAGAACTGTAGTGCTTCCACACAAAAAATCCTCCCTAGCCCTCATTGTATTACCAGTGCCTTTCCTTCCTCATACCCTACATTTTACCTTCTCCCTTTCCCTGCCCTTCTCTCCCCTGTACGCTATATATAGATAGGTAGTATAGATTAGATATAGATATATATTATAAACATATAGATTCGATTAGAATAGTTATATAAATAGATAGTTGTCCTTTTCAATTCCCCTGTCTCCCTTAGATTTAGATGGATATTAGTTGTGCACGGGAATTGATAACGATACCAAAAATAAAATCTTTGTTTGAAACAGTAACAATAACAATAATGATAATGAAAACAAATACAATACAGATAACAAATACAATACCAATAATGAAAACGATAACAGAATGAAAAAAACAATAATGATAACAAAAACAAAAATGACATTGTCATTAATAATGATAACAAAAAGGACATTTTTGAATAACGAAAATGATAACGAAAAACGAAAATGACATGGGGGCCTCGTGCATACCCCTAGTCCCTCAAGTAATGAAAGAGTGAGCTTGGGAAGGGAAGAAAGGTCAGGATATGCACTCAAGGATGGGGGTTGAATCCATGGAATAGATCCATGATCTGGGCCATTCAGTTCTCTCCCCCATCTTGAGCACATTCCTTAAACAGCAGCTCCACCCCAATTCCTGTCTGGCCCATGGAGCTTGTAATAATTTTCACAGTTGTCCACAGGAGGGAAAGGTTCTCCACCCCTCAGTTAGTCATGGCCCTTACCACCTATGTTCTGGTTGCCTGTTACATCGTGACACCATGATTTTGATGTAAGAGTCTAAATTTGGATCCCTTGTAAGTTCTTTTGGGTATCGGTCATAATATACAGTTCTGAATCTGAACTTTCTCAAGATCAAAGATGGTCACAAAATTGGACATATTTTCAAGGGAAAAAAGCAAAAAAGTATTAAATGTTTTCCTCCAAGACTTAAAAAATTTCTGTGTGTGTATATGTGTGTGTGTGTGTGTGTGTGTGTGTACGTGTGTGTGCACATGCGCATGCAAAGAAGAGACAAACAACTTCACTTTGCTGGCCTGTAACAGGGAAGCGCTGGCGCCCCTGTTCCAGGGAGACAACAGGACCTGTCTCTTTAAGAAACCGGCCAGGCAGTGGGGGTTTAAAATCCACCGTCTGTAATTTACAGGAGAGTAGATGGTGCGGGGAGACTGGCCAGTGGGGGACTGAGACCCTGAGAGGGGCTGTGTCCCTGGAATGGTGATACCCTGAGTGAGGGGAAATCATAAGGCCCCAAAGGGGCCAGGGTGAGGAAATAAAAGATCTATTTTGGGGTGTGTTGGTGTTGTTTCCCGCCACCCCAAAATGGATCCCCGACAGGCAGAGCCTACTACAGGGCCATTTGACTGAAAAGTTCAGGCGTCAAACAATTGTGCTCAGCATTTAGCATTGCCATCTTCCAGAGTCACATCTCACCTCACACAGAACTTGCTTGCGGTTTCATTGTCCTGTCAAGAGATCAAATAAAAAGGGAAAAGATTAATCATGAGCATGAAATTCATATTGATTTATAAGCAGACAAGATAGCAACTGACTTTCTGCTTTGCATTATATTTCATGAAAACTGCTTTTATAAGCATTACATCTCTCTTCCTGAAGCAGCTGTCCGACTATGGTTAAGAGCAACAGACTATTTAAGAGTTTATCAACTCTTCCATTATAATCCCTCCTTCTGATGGGTTTATACTCAGGATTATAAATGCAGTCTTCACCTTTATCCAAAACGTGACACTTAGCAGTCTTTTACTAGGGATGTGCAAACGCGATTCAGAAGTTCGGAGTTTGGAACCAACTCAAATAGTTTGGTCGACCGAACTGAACTTTTGAACTGAACTTAAATTCGACCAAACTGGTCGGTCAAATCCAAACCAGTTCGAAAGGCAAAAAAACCCGGGTTTGAATGTACGGACTCGGTTCGGAAGTTCGGAATTTGACCGAACTCAAATAGTTTGGTTGACCAAACCGAACTTTGGAACAGAACTCGATTTTCAAACCGAACTGGATTTCCAAATTTGGTTCTGTTTGCATATCCCTATCTTTTACCCTTATCCAAAACTTGATACATAGCAGGCATACCAGTATTAAAGGAAATGGTTTACATCCATGGTAAACTTCAAGAGCTCCAGAAGGCAGAGAGGAGTGGAACTCTCCTAAGATCATTAAGTGCCACACTGGGACACACCAATGGTCCATCTTGCTCAGCATCCAGTTTCTGACAGTGGCCAACTTCAGTTGCTTCAGAGAAGTGCATACCCCCGACAGTCAGATGTCTCACCCCCCTGATCAACTTGACTAATAGTCATATGAACTTAAGTAGTGCCATACTGGGTCAAACCAAAGGTCCATCATGCCCAGCACCTGTCTCTGATAGCGGCCAATCTTGGTCGCTTGGAAGTAGTACCCAATAGGGCTGTAGTGAAATTCTACAGCGGCAGAAAATACCAATGGAAACCCCTCTTCTGCGCATTGCGGCACGGTTCGGTAGACACAGTTTTCCGAGGCACCGGGAACGGCTTTCCGCTAATGGTGCCACGGTATTTTGGCCGCACAATGGAAAGCGGCAGCTTTGTGAATTTGAAGAGGCCATGGCACCAACTCCCCTTTCCATTGATCACATCATTGCAGCATGTTTCCGCCGCCCTGAATTACTTGGTACCGCAATACCTGGAGCAATGAGATCAAACTCTTGGACCCGTGTTGACAGACACCCGCCTGGCCAATTTTATTGGCTAATTCTTTCTCAGAGAGACATGTCCTGCCTTCACCATTCAGTATAAATAGGTCTGTTTGTCGCCTTATTCTCTCTCTTGATCACAAATCGCAGTGAGAGTGAGTGACTGTCAGAGCTGCACCAGGTGTCTGTGTTGGGAAACACATTGATTTGCTGCACTCCGTGACAAAACACCGCATCGCGACTCAAGGAGAGAGAGTCCTATTCCCTTACTTCCTTCATCAGCACATCATCGAACATAAAGAAGCTTTTGTGTCAGTGCTTGAACTTTTCATTTTTCTTTTTAATGTTATCCAGCAAAAGTTAACTTTTTATTTTTATTATTAATGTTTTTGCTACAAATGTACACATTTTTTGCCAGCCTTTTAGTGTGTCATGCATGTGTTGACTTATGCTGCTGCTGCTGTCTATTTCCCCACCCGGCGGCTACTGCAGCTACCAGGCGGCTATCCCCCCCCGGGTCTCTATCTAGTTATCCCCCCACCAGAAACCAGCACGGCGGCTACCGCAGCTACCAGGCAGCTATCCCCCCTGGGGTCTCTATCTAGTTATCCCTCTGCCAGGAGCCAGCATGGCAACTACTGCAGCTACCGGGCGGCTATCCCCCCCCCCCGGGGTCTCTATCTAGTGATCCCCCTGCCAGAACCCAGCACGGCAGCTACCGCAGCTACCGGGTGGCTATCCCCCCCGGGGTCTCTATCTAGTGATCCCCCTGCCAGGAGNTGGAAAACATTGGTTACTCAAGTGAGTAGGAAACTACATGTATGTACAGGTCAGACAGAAAGCTACATAATGAGCAAAAAAGAACATAACTCTTTAATACAAAACACAACAAACCCTTTAATAGAAAAAATAATTTAACAGAAACATCGACTATCGGTTGAACTACCACCTGCTGCGAAACCTGTCCTGTACCTCCTGGAGCACTGCTGCGAGCGAGTCCTCAAGCGCTTTATTTTGCTGCGTCAAGCTCTGCAGCAGTGCCATCTGTGCCTCAATTTTTTGTTCTGTAAAAAGGGAATACAGTTAGTGAATGCATTCTTGAAAAGCATCAATTTTTAAACATTTATTTTGAAACACACTACAAGGGTGCTAGTAGTATGGATCTTACAAATCCTTACCAATTTTCTCCTGTCTGGAGATTAGGTGTTGATTTGCATCCACAGTGTTCCATACTGTGGCCCAAATTGCGGATGCCACATCCACCAAAATTTCCCCTGAAATGGCATTGAAAATTAAAACATATCAACGCACTAGTAAAGACAAAAGTCCTACTAATGTAAAGCATGCAAGACTGTGAGAGATCACATTAAAAAAACTGTTGTTTAACTTACCAATTCTAATAAGGCCGTCAAGGATTGCAGCAAACCCTGCAAAAGCCATTCTGTCAAGTTAGAATTGAGATAGATTTGGCATGAAAACACGCAGCACATGGCCAATGTGAAATAAAACCCGCCTCCCTGTGTTAAATGCCTGTGGCTGTCAGCTGTCAGTCACAGGGAAGGACTGTTCTTATTGGTGTTCGTCTGTTGCTAATTATATGACCCATGTGGCCGAGGTGGGGCGGGTCCATCCAGCTAATGTGACAGCTTTAAGCTGTCTCTGGGTATCTGGTGTGAGTGGGAGCATGGGACGGTCGTTGCGGATGGGTCAGTCGGGGAGTTAAAAAGAGAAAGTTTCCCCCACCCCCCAGCCAGGACTCATGAGCAGACAGATGCCCGTCGCAGCCAGAAAGACCGGCTGGGTCGGCATGGGCGCACCAGCACACACACCCCTCTCCCTGCTGGTTCTGGTTGCCGACTTGCCGCACCCCAGCGCATCTACAGAATGGAAGCCAAATGATATTGTTTCATTTGAATGATAATAGTTATCATTTTGTTTGAACTATTTGCCTCCAATCCAATCCATCTCTTACATTGGTATTGATTCGGGACCACAAAAAAAAAAAATTAAAGTGACATGGAAGTGGGGATTTGAACCTA